>PVJH01022497.1:0-36572 GCA_004026705.1 Nesogale talazaci
AAGTAATAAATTTGGAGTTAGATAGTACAATTTAATAAGAAACACAACATTAAAAATGTTTTTAACCACTTCAGTGTGGTCCATACATTGAGAGTAATGAGGCTCTGGATCTGTGGACGTGACTGGGGAGGTGAAGGGTGAAGAGAGAGATGTGAAAAGGATCACGGTGTTAATAAGGATTATTGAGAGTACCATGGACCACCAGAAGAACAGACATGTTTAGCTCAGTGGAAGGGTAACTAGTATCCCTTTCAGAAGTATGGATGGTGAGGCTTTTTCCTATGTTCTTTGGGTGTGTTACCTGGAGGGGCTTGTTCCTATAAAAGGGCAATTATTCTTGGTAAATTACTGAAAAAAGGGAATAACTTCAATGACATGGTTTAATAAAATGCCTGTAACAATAGACTCAAACATAATACATGGGAGAGTGGTGAGTGATTGAGTAATGTTTTAGTTTGTTGTACAAGTCTCTATGAGTCAAAACCAACTTGAAGAACTCACAACCATAATGCATGAAGGTACATCGTCATGCATGTGATTCAAAAACATTTCTTCATCCATTGGTTTAAATATGGTAAATGTCTCTATTATGAGTCTGGAGAGGATGTGTGTGTGTGTGTGTGTGTGTATGAATGTTTGTGGAAGGACACTAGTCAACACAAAATGTCACACATCAGATAAGTAAATATTCCCCTTGGCTCAGTAAAAGGACACTTACCCCACACATAACCATAACAGACCATAATCTGGTATATTATGACTTCCCCTCAGAAATATGCAGCCTGGTGGGAAGAATAACACCAACCTAAATATGAGTTTAAGATGCCTACTTTCAAAGTGAAGTAATTGCAATAACTCATGTTAGGCAAAGCTGTTTATTGCCTGGTATAAATAGAGTGCCCACAATCACCCACTTAGTGGGGTCCTTTCCTACTCAACTTGGACCATGAGGTGCCGTGCTGCTGGCTGTATCTACAACGCTTGGAAATACTAGTGAACACAGGCTGTCTTCCTGGTTTTAGTGTGTGTATACAGACACAGGGTAAAATAAGAAACGTGGCAGACAAGAATTGAATTTCTCACATAAAATACCATCTCTTTCTTTGTTTTTAGACCAGACAGTTCATTTTATTCTTGTGCAATTTGCTTTGAGGATGAAAGTTTTAAGAGAACAAATTCTGGAATAGGTTAAACTCCTCCTGAACCTGACAATTTGGAATGAGATAGAAGGTCACAAATTATTTTTCTGTTTAAAAGTGCTAAAATGTTTTTATTAATTAATATGATTACTATCTGACTTTCTTTTGGCTTGAATATTATGTTAAGGATTTTCCTTTTTTTCTAATATCAGACAGTAGGCACATGGTATTATATCATAATTTTATCACTTTGAATGTTTAGCTGTTAAACTGAGACACACTTTGTTTATTTTGATACTGATAGCAGAAAACCCAGGATGTTTAAATAATTAAGTTACTCAGCTACAAGTCACAATAAACTCATGGCCATAAATTTGGGCTTTGGGTTTATTTTGTACTTATCTATAAAGTTTGATTCATTTTTTTCTAAAAATTTAAAATCCTACCTATAGGACTTGTTTCACTTGTTATTATGTAGTATATTTAAAGTATTCTTAAAGTAATGCTAACAGTTTAGATTGAGGGATATTTCTAAGCTTTGAACTCTTATTTGTCTCTAGATTATTTTTAGAATTAATTCACATTTTATTTAGATTGTTAAAAACAATGTTTTTACTGCCTCATACACAGAATAGTACCACCTTGAAAAGGATTATCAGGTACCCACTTTCAGAGTACAGTGATCATCTCAGGAAAGGCTGTTTATTACCTGCCATAAGGAGATTCTTCTCAGTGACCTACTTTCCTGTTCCCCTTTCGCCACTGCATGAAGTACTGTGGTCTGTCTTGAAATCATAGTTTGGATGGAGGGATGTCTTTCCAGTGTCAGTTTATCTATATAGACATAAGGTAAAGCTATAAATTTGGCAAGCGATGCTATTAAAAGATTTATTTTTATTGCAACATAATTATACTGCTAAGAGATACTATTACTGTAATTTAATTGTAGCTCTATTAAGTTTTCTAATCCTAATTAAAGACATATAGAGATGGCTGTGTATGTACAGAGAGTTAAATGCACACTCCTTATCTTTGGACGTAATGAGGAGCTGTCACATGAAAGACATCCCAGCAGTGGATTTTCTGTTGAAACATTCCAAAAGACACTTCGCTCAATTCATGTCTGCTCCAGATCTGCCCATCTTGATGTGAGAGGCACATGTTCTGGATGAACATTAAGGTTCCATTCATCCGGAAGGTGGCCAGGGTTGAAGACTAATGGAAGAAGCACACTTATCCCAAGATTGAGGACAAGGTCATACAAGTAAGAACAGAAATCATTGAACTTTGTACACACATTTTATTGTATTTTGCTACCATGTTACTATCATAAGCATTTAAAATGCATGAGTTTGTAACTGTTCCTGCAGATATGAGAACAAGGAGTTGTTGTTTTGTGATGTAATCTTGGACATTGCAGTGTCTAACCATTTTTAATATGGCAATGTTCCTTAAAGTCATTCAGCCACTTAGGGAACTCCATTTAAAATTTTTTCTTTCCTTGAAATGATGCCACTGATTTAGCACATGCTATTAGTAATATATTTTCTATTCTAAAAGAAATAACTGCTGACCTGTCCTGTATTTATAGTGATTGTCAATGGATTCAACCCCTTACTTTAAAGTCTCCTATTGACATAACAAGTTAGTTTCTATATTTCTATTTCACATTAACATTTCCAAAGACATCACTGAAAATCAGGTGCTGAAATTAGACAATGGCCAATTCAGAAAAGAATAGTTGTCTGAGGCCTTAAGACTTATCCTAAAGAAGTTATGTAAAGAAAGTTTGGACTAGTTCATGCAGTAGAAACACAGAAGCTTAAGTATGATGAAAAGGATTTTTGACTAAAATTCATAATCAAGAGTAAAACTGCATAGGAGTAGAAATTCAGAGTCATAGCATATATGTGGGTTGAAAGGTCCCTAAGTGAAGCCCTCCCTTCATTTGAAGTTCCTGACATGAATTTAACATTTGTCAACTTTGAAAAACTGCCTTTCCACTAACATTTCTCCATGTTGAACTTAGCCCTCCCTCACCACTTGACGAACAGCATTGCTGTCCATTGATGGGATTATTTGCTTTTTGATGATCTGTTTTGTTGTGGAACCTTTATTATTTTGGTCTCTGGCTGTACACACACCCCACCCACTTCAGCCCAAACACCACACACACACACACACACACACACACACACACACACATGATGTGAAGCATATTATGGAGGACTTGCAGTAAGATTTTAAAGATTAATTTAGGGACGTTGGAGTAGCTTTAGGAACACCATTTAACTCTGCAAAATGGTTGATTCAGACAAGCAGACACTACCCCTGGATCATCTGGAGGACGACTTCCCTCCACAAAACTTGACAAGACCACCATCAGACACATAGTGCTAATAATTTCAATAGCTGTGTCAGGCAATTTTTGTAATCATCCTCTGTAAAAGAGCCTAGTGTATACTTACCTGGTCAGCTAACTGTCCATGGAAGCCGTACTGCTGTCTCCGTCTGTCAGACCTTTAGTTCAAAGAAGCTGCTGTCTTTCAGATTGTTTCCAGATCAGGTTTTGGTTTCTGGAACTCTCATATTTGGACTTGTTCTTTGTTTGGGGATTGAGCTCACAGTGTTTGATGGGTCCTCACGCAGAAGTGTGGAGAATGCTTTTTACTTACCATTTAGGAACTTTGGTCTAATTTCAGGCAAGAGAAGATGTCAGTGGAGTTGACATCTCCCCACGTGGAGGTGCTGAAAATTCAGACACAAACCTATGAAGTGTTTGGAAGATAACATCCAGAAGGTATGGAAGTACAGGATTACATTGTTCCAGAAAATTCATATGACACAAATCAAGTCTGAATTAATGATCCTATGGGTCTACTAAAAGATCGTAGAAGTCAGAGAAACTGAAATAGAAGTCAGACAAAACTGACAAGCTATTTTAGAGCCCCAAGGTCCCTGGTCAGTGAAAAGAAAACAACAACCCTATGTGCTTGCTTTCCATAGTTTAGTCTGATTAGCCAATGACTTTTTCTAATAGTTTTCTTGCCTTGTTATTTTATTTAGCATCGATGACTAACCCTTAGCAAACACCAATACAATGGAGACATAATAAAGATGGTCAAGTGGCCGGTTTCGGGGGTGGGTGTCCCTCAGTTCATGCTTCACAACACTAAAAGACGTCATGTGGCAGAAGCACTTTTGTAAATCCAAGTAACTTTTATGAAGAAAGGAGACATTTCAGATATCACAGTCTCACAAAGTACACACTCTTCCTGGAAAGTGTGCAATGGGGTCATGGGAGAGTTGGTGACAGAAAATGTCCATTGCAGCAGAGCGTGGGAAAACACAAGGAAAGAATGCTTGAAGAGGGATGCCAAGCCAAGAGAGAGACTAGAGCGAATACAAAACTGCTGCTCACAGGCTCTTGGCTTGCAAATACCAACCGAGAAAACCAAGCCAGCTGACATCAAGTGGATGCAGACTGAAAAAACAAACCTATCTATCCTGTTTTTGTGATTTGTAGATGGTGGCATACAAATTATCTAAATAATACGTGGGTCTGAGCTTCTTTGTGGTGTCTTAAAATAAAAGATTCATTCAAAGAAAACCATGGCTTGCAATGGGGTCTGCTTGGCCCATTCAATTCAAGGCAGAGGGTTAAGTTCAGAAAGTTATTATCCCTTTTTTTTTTTTTTTTGGAAATTCCATGAGGAAGGAGGTTGTGGGTAGATTTTCTCAAAGGAAACAAGCTAAACACAGACACTGTATAGAAACTTGGTGAACATTGAAAATTTTACTGTTGCAAAAAAGATTACAAAAAGAGTCCCTCATACTAACCCCCTCCCCAATCAGGACAGTTGCATATTCCCTGAGAGTACAAAGGACAGTCCCATGAGCATTCCTTTGTAAAACACCTCCTCTCACCCACCTGTGAGCATGGATATTGTCTGCCCAGACTTGTTTCTGTTCCCCAAATTGCAAAGAATATATACATGCAGTGTTCTCTGAGGATAGCAAACTGCCACTTTAATGTGGTGTAAGTTGAAGAGCACAGAAGTGTTCAGTGAATGCTTAGAGAGCTAGAAACAGAACTGCCAGTAGTGTCAACACATTCCACAAATAATAGACTCACAATTAATAAAGCTCTCTCTGATTTTAGAGCATAGTATGAAACCTACCCTCATAGGTGTTACAAAGTTAGCACAGTACTGAGTACAATATTTATTACTTTTTTCCCTTAAGATAGCACTATAGACTAGTATATTGTAATATAATAAGCATCAAGAACAGTAGCCAATAGTCCATTTTCCAGTATGTCATAATTCATACAAGTAAATTTATATTATTTAATATTTAAATAGTTGGATAACTATTGGAATAGTTGGAATAGCTGGATAACATGAAGGTGTCTGTTCTAAGAATTCTGTCCAATGTATCTTTGTGCTAAAAACTGACATAAGTATAAATTATCAGTCATATTCTATAGCAATTAAAGTTTGCTTTTAGTCTTGGATTTTATATTGCAAGTAATAATAGTCTTTTCAATGATATTATCCTTCTGTTTAAGGACTTGTTTAGAGAATTGTATAGAACTTCATTTAATTGTCTTTTTCTCATTATTATACCCAAATGGCTCTTAAAAGTTATATCTTCACTTGAAGTGGATGTCAACATTGAAAGCTACATTGAAACAGTGTTAGACTCCAGAGAGTGCCATATAAATGTCAACTAAATAAAGCCCAACAGCATTAGAGAATGGTTTATTGAACCTGTCCCCCTAGTGCTATTTTTGGTCCAAACACTCATATATGCATACAAAGAAATATCTAATAGAAGTCATTGACGCATCTGTCCTCTCATAAAATAACTTTACCAATAAAATAATGCCTACTTTCAAGTTACTTTTGGAAGACATATATACAAGCATATATTGGAAACAAATATACATTGTCTGCTGGCATGATGTCATCCTAAAATATATACATACACTGATCCACATCACCACTATTGTGTTGAGCAGAGCAAAATATCCCTCAATAACTCTAATTTGCTCTTTCACATTATTGTACCCCAGTTTCTTTAGATCTGTAGTCCTTGACTAGTACAGCAGAGTTTGTGTGGTACTTACTGGTAGTGATTCAAACACACTTAAACATACCTTGAAAGAAAAATCTTGTGATATTTCTTGCAAAATTCACAGTCAAACAAACTTGATGGACCCCAGTTTTACTCAGGGCCCCATGCTTTTGTTTTGCCTGTTTTACTTTTCTCTAAAGAAACAGCAGGAGATAAGTACACAAAGGATTACTATGAGCTGGAATCATGCTGACAGAACCGGCAGAAAAAATAGATACTCAAGTGATATATATATATATATGATAGCACATATATGCATATGTGAATTTGTGTGTATGCATTTGAATGTAGAAAAAGGTTTATCTATACTGCGATTATGACTCACAAATAAAACTATTCACAGGCCAAGGTGAAGACCATTGAAGGTTCATATTCCCAAACTCTGTAAGGCAAGTGCTGGAACAGTGAAGGCATTCAGACACAATTTCTCTTTATATTCTGGACAATTCTCAGGAAAATTCCTTTAGGCCCTAAATGCCTTAACTGACTAGTTGAAGAACTGCCACACTATGCAGAATAGTCTGCTTCCTTATGGCTAAAATAATCTAATCACATTGCTAAAACAACAAGAACAACAAACAAACAAACAAAACCTTCCATAGGGACAATTCTGACCCATAACAGCAGAGTAGAGTTGCCCTTGTCATGATGTTGGGCTTTATAGGATTAAGAAACCTCCTCTTTCTCACCAAGAGAGACTGGTGGGTGGGAACTGCCAGTCTTGGTGGAGAGCAGCACTAGATTCTGCCAGCATGCCATCAGAGCTCCTTCAAATATTAGTACTTTCCAGTATGCAAGCTGGCATGTCATTAAACCACTGGGCACAATAACTCAGGAAAATTGACACAGAACAATATTAATCAGGAATCATTATAATATGTCTACCTGGTTGTGAGATCACTCACAACAAAGTCTAAACTTTCCAAGTACCTTTTAAAGGATCACATATTTAAGTTGCGAGCTGGTCAATGTGAGTGCGAGAGTGCAAATTCTAAGAAGCCACTTTACCGCCCACCATATGCCTTGATCTCTCCATGGTCCTAGCCAACAACAGTAGAGATTTTGAGAGTGCAGCTGAAGATGTCATTTCTAATCATGTGGGAATGAAAGATACTCAGGATAAAATGGGATTGAAACGACTCGAGTTCCTCAGGCTCCACAGCAACATACTAGTTCTGGTACAAGTTTGTTCCTTACATCGGCTTTTACATAGAAAATAATTAAACTTCTACCTTCACTTTCTGTCATTTACATTTTATATGACACCTCATAGCACAGAGAAGAAATATAAAATCCATATTTTAATACCCAAACTGTTTATAGGTTTCCATTTTTTAAAAGTAGTAATGATCTGCATACACACACTGCAGGTTGTCTATTCATTGAAACCAAAAATTGATCATTAATATATAACTCCCCAAATTTCTAAGTACTGTGTATTCTAATAATATGATAATCTATATTTAAATATCACAAACACAATAGAATTCTATGGTAATTTTAAATAAATTCATTTTAAAATTTATATCTTGCTATTACTTTATAAACTGCTTCATAACTTGATTATTGGCCAGGAGTAAAAGAAATTTCTGTAGTACTAGACTTATTTTTATTTTCAGACAATGGAATTGTTCAGGTATCATAATTTCCTTTATGCACAGTTAATATTCTAAAGATAATGACTGAAAAATAGATGTAAGTCTTCCAAACTTTTAGATTCTCCTTGAGTTTATGAAGGGGACTTTTAAGAAGCAACTTGGGAGCTACTGTAGAAGCCTTTTGAAACATAAACATTCAGTTTTGTTCTATTTTCTGAAGAGAGATTCTTGCTATAAAAGAATTTCAAATTTACCCCAATGGACATGTTAGTGAATATAAAATAAAGCTTTTTCTAACCTGCTACTGTTTACTTTGTTATTGCCTATTAAAAGGCATTCACTGCTATAATTCTACGGAATGAGACAGCATTCCTATGCTATTAGAAATGTCTTTCAAGGGCAGTTCCATATGGTTAAAATGAAGCTTTGCTAGGAGTTTGGCTTTCTGCAAAGTTAAGTCTTCTTTTGAATTGACTCATTCAGTTGAAGGAGAATAATAATGAGCCTGACTAGAAATTTAGGACTATAAACATGTAGGAGAAATGGAGTTCTAGCCATAATTTTTAAACCACTGTCTATTTATAAAGAAGTGTGTTTCTGCAGCAAATTATGTCTTTTATTTTTCTTGGTGGCTAAGACAACTCCCCCACCCCACCTACTACTCTCAATTTCACTAAGATAATGTGTGTGTGTGTGTGTGTGCGCGCGCGTGTGTGTGTGCGCCCGCCAAGATTCATACCATTATTCTCATAGAGAAATCAGTCTCAGGATCAAATTTTGAAGTGCTAACATTCTGTCTCTCTCTCTCTTTCTCTCTCTCTCCTCTCCCCTGCCTTCCCATCCATATTTTGTTTGGACTTGTATATATTACTTTGATTCTTTGTTCTTTAGATCATTCCTATTTTTGATCTCTAATGACTATGAAATTAATAATAATTTATACATAAAGAACTCAAGGAGACTGTGGATACTTTTATCTCAAATTTGGAAATATTTATGAAACTTTTATCTTATTTCATATCTCCAAGCAGATGGCTCTTGTGTTGTAGTCATGTTGCGTTTGCCTGCTTACTGTGTCTGAGGTTTGAAACAATCCGGCATTCCTCCTGAAAAAGCCAAGACTTTCTATTCCAAATCTCCATCTCAGAATTCCACGGGTGGTGGGTGAGGGGGGCGTAATCCTACTTTGCCCTTTCAGGTTCTTATCAGTTGGAACTGACTTGATGGCAGTGAGTTGGGTTCTTTGAATTGGTGGTGTTGTCAGGTAAGCATTGCACTACTAATCACAAGGTCAGGAGTTCAAATTTAGAAGCTGATCTGAAGAAAACAATAAGGTAGCAGATGGGCATTGGACCTCCACTCAAGTACTCCCTCATTGCAAGAACACTTTGTTCTATTAAACTGGCATTCCATGATGCTCACGTTCCCTACATGATTGCTGAAGGAGCAGAAATGCAGAAGCAAATATGATGAAGAAAACTGATGGTGCCCAGCTATAAATAGAAATGGAGTCTGGGGTCTTATAGGCTTGAAGGTAAACAAGAGACCATCTAGCTCAGAATCAACAAAGCCTACTTGGGAGAAGCACACCTGCTTATGTAATCACAAGGTTTCAAAGGGATCTGCTATCAGGCATCAAGGAACAAAATATCATATCATTGTGAATGTGGGGGAGTACAGATTGGGGAACCACAGTCCATGTGTAGGCAACTGGACATTCCCATACAGAAGGGTTGTAGGGAGGAGAGGAACCAGTCAGGGTATAGTGTAACAATGATGATATACGCAACTTTCCTCTAGTTCTTCAGTGAGCCCCCCCCCCCCCATTATGATCTTATTCCTTCCTTACAAATCTGGTTAGATCAAAGGATGTACACTGGAACAGATAGGAAGTGGAAACACAGGGAATCCAGGACAGTTGATCCTTTCAGGGCCAGTGGTGAGAATTGCGATAGTGGGAGGGTGGAGGGAAGGTGGAGTAGAAAGGAGGAACTGATTACAAGGGGGAGCCGATAGCATCGTCTCTGGAGGAGGAACAACAGAGAAGTGGATGAAGGGTGACGTTGGGCAGTGTAATGCATGACAAAGAATAATAGTAATTTATAAATTATCAAGAGTTCATGAGGGAGGGGGAAAATGAAGAGGTGATACCAAGGCTCAAGTAGAAAGCAGGTTTTTTGAGAATGATGAGGTCAACAAATGTACAAATGTTCTTGACACATGGGTGGATGGATGGATGGATGGATGGATGGATGGATGGATGGATTGCAATCAGAGTTGTATGAAATATCAGTAAAATGTTTGTTTGTTTGTGTTTTGTTTTGTTTTTTGGGCATCATTGTACTCTGGTGGTAGGAGTAGGAGGCCCAACCTTTGCTCCTGTGGAGCTGCTGCTGGAATTGAACCTCCATCCCAGGAGGCTGCAGTCCCGTGCATAACCGCTACACCACTGGGGCTCAGTACCCTAGTAAAATGTCTTTAAAAGCCACTCCCCTTAGATGGCATCAAGATGTGACCTGAGTGTGATGGAGCATTCTGTCCCTGCTTGTTCAGGCAGGTACTAAGAAGCCAAACTCACTGTTGTGGGGTCAGTGTCTAGCTCATACCCAGCCCTCCTGTGGCTTTTCAGAGACGGTGACGACTTACCTGAGCAGAAAGGTAAGACTTTCTTCTGCAGAGCTACTGGTAGACAGCAGCCTCATGTGTAACCCCGCCCCCCCCCCCAAGCAGTGCGACAAGGGGATACAAAATCTCATTGCCACGTAAATATAAAAAGAAACCCAAGAAATATCAGCATTGGAACTCAGGATAAGAATTCTCTCTGAGGAGGTGGAAGCAGGGACAGTGATTTCGATTACAAGGCTTGGGAGATACTAGTAGTATTCAATTCAGATCTGATGATGATTTCTGGTTGTGCTAAATTTAATAACTTGTAAGCTGGTGATTTATCACTTTCCATATTACGTTGTACCTTAACTGTGGTTTTAAAAAATGCATAAACAAATTATCAGCCATAAATTCTTAGACAGCATTCCTATGAACTATTAAAGAAAGCATGAGATTATTCCAGAAACATTTTTCTTCAAGTTCTTACATATTTGTATTCTACCAACATTTAGCTTCAAGTATTGCTATATTTTTACTAATGGAAAAGCCAGAAGAGTTGAACTATTTATATCAGTGCAATTTAGAATAATGTTATAGAACATGTAATAAAGACACAGATGTACTTATATCTAAATATACATATACACTGTGTCTAAGTCAATTTTTTTCAGCACATATTTTATGCAGGTTTTGTGGTAATTAGATGCCTCTGCTGATATATTCAGCTCGGCTTATGCCCAAGTATATGATAAATTTATATATCCTCTGTGGCACTCATGTGCTTATGTTAATTTTGTGATTGAAATGTAGGGGTGGAGTCTGGCCTGTTATTCTGGAGATAGCCATTGAGTAGCCAATGAGGCCTCTGTGTGGGCATGATTTTCTCCTGATATGTCTGGGAAATCTCGCAATATTTCCCTCGTGGAGATGAGAAGCTATTTCTTCTCCCTGGTTGTTGGGAGTTAGTTCTCAAAGATGATGAATCACAGAGAAGACAAGCTGGCAGTGTCCGAGAAGCTGGAGGAGCCGGTGGAGAGACCACATGGCTTTGCCCTGATGGAGCCAGACCTCTGAAGCTGGGGCAGCCACATGGAGACCTTTGTCAGCGATGAGTTGTTTCTGCTGTTGATGGACCCTGAGCCCTAGAAGCGAGGAGCCATATAGAGACCCCTGCCAGTGCCGGGATTCTGCACCCACTGACCTGTGACTTTGTGAGACTGATTTCGGGCCAATAAGTTATTATTGGACTTATGACTGAACTGGACTGGGCTCAATGTCCTGTTCCTCTTGTATACAAACCTTTTCCTTATATCTATATGCGTGTCTATGAAATTTGTTCCTCTAGCCTACCCAGACTCACACATCCTCTTAGATTACAGAGTTAAATTCATAGCCATTATGAAAGAGCCCAATTTCTATTCATACTCCAGAAACTAAGAATGAGGGTAGTCAATACATGGGCTGTGAAGTACAGAGCATGTCACTCTGACTGTGCAAGCAACTCAGAATATATTCACTCAATGCCCACCAGATCCAATACACTGTGTCCATCTCTTCTGAAATAATGCACAAGGACTCTGTAAGAACTGGTATCATTATTAATTATAGTGTGAAGACCAATTGTCACCTTAGTAGATTTATAACATCCATGAAAGAAAAGGTACATTTATATAGGAAGGACAAAGTAAGACAGACTGAGCAGGATACACATTCAAATTCTGATAATTTATATATTTTTGTTAAATGTGTGCACTTATAATTAATGGTGACTATGTACTAAGAGGCCTTTAAATGAACAATTTTCTAATTGAAATTGTAAGTAATTTTATAGCATTCTATCTCTATATAGGATCCCCAGTGACACAAATATTATTCGCATGGCTACTAACAAAATTTTATTTCTGAAATTAAACTGTCATTCTTTAAATCTCTACTTAAATGTTATTTACTAAGAGAAACGTTCTCTAACTTTTAAATGGGGAATGTTTTGTTATCTTCTATTACTACTCATATTTTATACATAGTGCTAATTATAATTTAATGATAATCATTTTGTGTTTTCCCTCTTTTAGATCATAATGAATGAAGAATATTGGAAAAGAACTATTGTATTTAAATCATGGTGCAGCAAAGAGTATTAATTATATCAAGTACTGATATAAGCACAAATAAATGTATCCTCGAAGAAGTAGATTTGAAATTCTCCTTAGAAGGGATGATAGTAAGTCTTCGTGTCATGTAAATTGAACATCTTTCAGGCCATCCCCAGAAGAAAGACTTCATACATAGTGAGGAGAAGAAGGTCAGTGAAAAAGAAGCAGGTCCTAAGGCCGTGAGTGTAACATGAAAATGAGAAACAGACATGAAGTCACAGCAGTTGGAAACACAGACTTGACTAGAGATCACATGACAGAACATGCAGTACCAAGGACTTATTCATTGGAAACACTGCTGCCAACAACATAAATGATGAATACACAGTGGGCCTTACAAGACAGATAATTTAGGAGTGGAATAGCTACATCTATGGAAAAAGAAAATGAAAAGGGGCAGAATTATCAGTCAAAGAAAGCCACAGGGGAACTATACAAAAGACCAATTGTTCATATATCCTTTGAAGTTGAAACTGATGAAAATAAAGGCAACTCCAAAGTAACCAAAGTATGAATATTTTAAAATAATTTTATTGGGGGCTCATACAACTCTTATCACAGTCCATGGTATGAATTTTAACAAACTATCTAAATTTATGACATTCACTTCCATGATGTTGACTAAAACTACCGAACTTATTCTGAACTTCTAAAAAGATGAGCTTTCTTTGAAGGAAGTGGCAGAATGTTGCATAGATACAAAGATGGTTCGGCTTTGACTTGCTTACTTTTAACTTGTCAATGGAAAGACCAATCCCTAGAAAAGTTTGGAAAAGCAGACATCAGGAAAAACAAAAGGAACTTTCCTCAATATGTAAGGATGGTGCAGGACCAGGCAATGTATGATGCTCCAAGCCTGAATTTTAGTGAGAAAATCCCATTTTCAGCAAGTGATTATTACATATTGTATGTGTAATTACAGTATATTACTTTGTCATGTTGTTCTCCCCCAACACACTGAGCAGCACCCTCAGGGAACTCATGTGGGAACAGATCTTCCCCACCATCTCTGATGCTCTCAAAGAAATAGCTGTGGCCTAGAGCAACCAGTTGATTTTCAGCATGGGAATGCTTAAGAATGGGCACAGGGAAGAATATCGAAATTAAATTAGACCATGACTCTTTTCACTGGAAATTTTGGAGATAGAAATCTAAGATGACTTTTCTTGGTGTTGTGATGGAGCATGAAACTGCTAGACACTACTTGGATTCGAATTTTCTTCAGACAGGTCAGAAGAGCAAAATAATATGTGATAGTAAAGTGATTCACTCATATTTTTAGCACAGTACCAGGGATAGACACACATTTATAAGTATTGTGTTTTAAATGTTATTCCTTACCATTTTTCTTATTGTATTCTTATTGTCTTAAAATTATCCCCAAGGCTGAGCCCCGGTGGCGTAAGTGGTTGAGTGAGGGACTGCAACCCGCGGGCTTGGCGGTTCAAATCCAGAGGCAGCTCTCAGGAGCAGCTCTGGGTAGCGCCCACCACCACCACAGGCAGTGATGCCCAACAACAACAAAAACAAACAAAATTATCCCCAAATTAAGATGACATAAAATTTCAATTAATATTTCTACAAGCTAACTTACATTGACTCAGCAAATAGACAAAAATAAAGGCCAGAAAATTTTTAAACAATCTGTCCTATTTAATTGATTGATTACCATCAAAGGGTCAAGCGATGCAAACCTCTATATATTGTGTGGTAAAAGTCAAGCAATTCAAACTTATTGAGGTGAACGCTTATCTCAAATCATTGAACAGCAACATGTATAAATATTTTAAAAGCAAATTAATTGTCATTTGCTCAAACCCCTAAATTTGCCCCAAATAGTTGCACTGGCCTTTGGGAAGCAAGTTGTTGGGTACTGTGCTTCAAAAAAGGACATGATTTGTCCCAGGGCTGGGAGATTGCAATGGAACTCTGAAACACCTCACTCTCCACTCTCTATAACCCAAAGCTGAAAAATGATAGAGCTCAGCAGCTGACTCACAAATAGGTTTGCTTTAATATTATGACTTAACTTGAGTTCTGTGGTGGTGGTTGTAGCCATCCTCTACTTACCGGAACTGACCACTGTCTCATCCTGTCTAATTCTCACGATGCTTATTATGTTTGAGCTCATCATTGCATCAACAATCTATCTCGAGGTTGCTCCTCTTTATGCTGATCCTCTACTTTACCGACCATGATATACTCCAGGAATGGGCTTTTCTGTTCAATGATACCATTCTACACTGCCCAAACACTGTCTGCTGTCTGGGTAGGTGGGATGAGTTTCACTGACATTGCCTCTAACTAGCACTCTGGCTGTGCTACTTCCAAGACAGGGTTGCTTGTTTTGGGGGCAGTCCATTGAACTTTCAGTATTCTTTGCCAGCACCATATTCCAAATTTATGGCATTTTCAGTCACTTCATCCCTGTGTGTATGTTTGATATTGATCATGGCAGACTGAAGAAGAATCAATGAATTTGAGTTATGGTACAGGGGAAGAATTGAAGTCTGATGGTATGGTATAAATGGTTCAGGTGGCCTAGTGAGTTATGCATTGTGCTGCTAACCACAAGGTCTCTGGCTGAAATCCACTGGTCACTTCATGAATGACAGAGGAGGCTCTCTGTTGTTTTAAAAATTTTAAGTCTTGGCTGAGTCCCAGTGGTGTGAGTGGTTGAGTGCTGAACTACGGCCTGTGCGCTTGGCAGTTCAAATCCAGCGGTGGCTCTCAGGAGCAGTGCTGGGTAGCTCTCACGACCACCAGAGGGCAGTGGTGCCCCCCCAAACAAACAAACAAACAAAAAATTATAAGTCTCAGAACCCCAAAAAGTCAGTTTTATAGGGTCTTATATGTCCAAATCAAATTGATGACAGTGGATATACTTTAAAGTGAGCTACAGCTTATTTTAAAACTTGTTGGGTGAATCAATCATAAGGAGGCTTGGTGATTGTAGATTATGTTAGGCTGATTGCTAAGTACAGGGGTAGCAATTCAAATGAAGCTGCCTGCTTCTGGGAATATTTTCAGCTTCAGAAACTGGGGGTGGGATGAGGTAGGGTGGGGGGAGTGGCTGCATTTCTACTCCATCTTCTAGGGGGACTCTAGGAGTCTGAATCTAGGGAAAGTTAAGTATTTTCATACTCCATCTTTTGTGTTCCAGGAAATAATTTACTGAAGAAGACATCCTTTCTTAATGACTTAGACAAGACTCTCACACTTTCATTGCGTCCCTTCAGATGCATAAAGATCCAATGTACACAAAATTAAAAAAACTGCCAACTTGGTAAATGCCAATTCATGGAGACCCGCTAAGACAGACTAGAAATGCTTCTAGGAGTTTCTGAGTCTGTAATCCTTGCATGGACTAGAAAGCCTCATCTTTCTCGTGAGGGACTGCTTGTCTAGAACGACTAATCTTACAGTTAGTCCCTTTGAATTTCTAAAGGTTTAAATTGTTAAGGGAGCAGGCAGCCTCATCTTTCTACTGTCAAGTGACTGATGGGTTCACACTACTGACCTGGTGCTTAGCAGCTAAGCTCAGTGGTGACCCAACAATGCCACCATTCCCCCTCAACAAGACTTTAGATACCCCATATGTATCTATGACAGAGCCAATTACTACTGATTTTATAAGTTTCCATTCTTGGCATCATAAGATATGTGATGAACTTTGTTCAATGTGTCACTCAGAGATTACAAGTATGAGTTCCTAACTTCCCAGGTCCCTGATAGTGAGCCCTCAACATGCAACTTTCCAAAACAGGTCCCTAATAAGCAATTGGGAAGACATATCCTGATCAGAAATCAGACCTACTCCTATTTGTAACTTATTTATAGCCATGTATCATTTTTTACAAAAGAAAATTCCTATTGTAGTATGCTTGTAAATTTCCTTCATCCACAATTACTCCATTTAACCCCTTATAGCAATTATGTGTGCTTTTTTTTTACCTAAGTATGACTTTTATTGTTGAATTATATACCACATATATAGTCATGTATAAGCCAAGTTTTTCAGCACATTTTAATGCAGTTTTGTGGTAAAATCAGGTGTCTCCGCTGATATTTGGGTCAGGTTATGCTTGAATATATATGGTATAATGTGGTCTTCTTGGAAGAAGAGCTGTAACCCTTCAGCTATCACATGAGAGACATAAGGATCTGGGGGATAACAAGTAGTTCGGTTTAATCACAAATCACTATGATGCTACAGTTATTTGTTTTTCTTAGATTTGTTTTGAAACAACTTTTCCCCCTGGTTATACATTGATGAAAATCATACAAATGATCTATAGATTCCTAGAGACCAATTAAGAGTTAAGCAATGCATTATTTCACAAGACCATGTTTCTTTCACTTGAACAGAGCTATTAATTATACTGTCAAAATCATACTACATATAGGAATACATTATCTGAGAGAACGGATGCCCTAGACTATATTTTAACATCACACTCTCTATAATATTTTTTCTCCCAAGGCAAGTTTAAATCTGTCTTCAAGGTTCTTTCCTTATTCCATTGGGACTCAGCATTATCTGTAGCTCCCACTGCTTTGGCTCTCCAACTTGACATGTTTAATCTCTGCATATTACTTAACCAGTTGCATGGCAGGGCAGAAAGTCTGCTCACTGTGCAGTCATGCTGACTTGGATTCAGCCACAAACCCATCATCTGTCTTAATAATAGTGCCTGCATATTTACAAAACTGGGCTAATGTGTTTTTTTTTTCTTGCATGGTAGGTAAATAGATTAAGGTAAACATGAAGGTGGTAGCAAAAGTCATGGATTTATTCATCCTTTCCAAATCTGTTGCTTCCCCCTGTCTTCTTTTAAAATATAGGTTTGAAGCAACTCATTTCATTTTTTACAATCAATATGTTTGTCCTCCCATTTATTGAAACCATAGGCACTCACATTGCAGTCAAAGAGATAACATGCTTCTGAACACATTTTTTGCATAACCCTCCTGTTTCCATTTAGAATTTTGTTTTGTTTTGTTTCTCAATGGTTAAATACCTACATAGCAAAAATTCATAGCCATTAAATACTATAAAATGGTAATATGATGTAGCTATTTTTTTTGTTTTGTTTTGGGGGCATCACTGCTCTGTGGTGGTGGGAGGAGGAGGCCCATCCTTGCTGCTGGATTTGAACCTCCAACCCAGTTGACCTGCAGTTCCACGCACAAGCACTACGCCACTGGGGTTTAGCCCCTGTAGCTAATTACTTAATGTAGACTTTCAATCCAGCAAACCAAATACTGCCATGGACTCATTTTCAACTCAGAAGAGCCCTGGTGGTGTAGAGGGAGCTCACTGGGCTGAGATTCTATGAGATTCTATGCTATTCTACCACTTTACAACTCTAAATTCTAACCCCCACAACTGTGGTGATCCCACTTTGAAGAGAATTTTTGTCATGCTAATAAGACATTGCTAAGGTGGAATATACTTTGAGTACCTATATTTCTAGAGGGATTGATGTTTGTCACCATACTCTGTCTATTAGGGGGAAGGTCAGGCCAAAGATGATTAAAGTTACAGCTCCACTAAAGCTCAGGAGTGGGCAAAACCTCATTTTTTGGCCCTCCCTTCCTGATGATGGACAACAGTCAGATGCCAATCACTGCTCTAAACTACAGCTGGTTCGGCACTCAGGTAGCCATGTTAACATGAGGCTGTGAGTGTGTTTTGTCCCTGTTAACCAAGGGAAACTTGCTTTAACTCTTGACTGTTTTGTACTCTTGCCCTGCATCTTAGGTCTGATTTGCTTCTGCTTGACCTTAGGTTTTAGAAACTTGAGTTGTGAACCATGACCTGATATGATTTATGTGATTTTTTTGAGGTGGAAGATATTCCAGATGGACATTTGAAATTAAGGCTTGGGATTTTCCAACTTCCATAATCACATATTCATGTGCTGACTGGTTAATCAGTTCTGTGAGAGGTTACAACAAATTGAAGAAATCTGGGATTTGAGGTGATAGATATCATGGATAAAGGCATAAGAAAACCTTTTAGAAAAGCCTCTAACTTTTTTTTTAAGCAATGTTATGGTGTGAATTGTGCCCACCTCTCTCTACTCAAGATAGCTGGTGACATAGTGGTTATGCATGGGGATGCAGTCGGCAAAGTCAGTTATTTGAAAGTGCCAATCACTATCCTGGAAAAAGACAGGACTTTTTACCTTGTCAAGAACTACAATCTTGGAAACTCACAAGGGGTAGTTATATCGTGTTCTATAGGGGCAAGATAAGTCAGTATTGATTAGATGGCACTGAGTTTATTTGGCATTTGTATCCTCCCCATAGTCTGTAAAAACAAAAACAAAGCAAAGTCATGAAATCCTGGAGCTTAAAGAAGTAGTATGGAGCAGAGTGGTTATGGGGGCAGCCGTGTGAAAGAAAAGTTTAAAGAAAAGAGAAAGACGTAGACTGTGCCAAACACATTTCTATCAGTTAAACACAGTCTCTAACCAACAATATGAGTAGAAGAGTATTGCTTCTTTATTTCTACCTCCTAAATTTTGCATATTTTCACGTTTGTCCAACTTCTTTGAATAGGAAATTTGAAGGGAAATGCCTTGCAACCTAATACATGCTTAAATAATCAAGAATGTTGGTGAGAAAAAAAGAAAATTCAGAGTTCACAATGGTACATAGTGAAATTAGGCAGAATTGCTAACTTGCAATCACTAAAATAAATTAAGTAAGTTGAAAATGAACTACAAGTTAAATTAATTTTATGCATTTTTTCAAGTTATCCACTTCCAACATTGTATTATGGTTAATATTTAATCAGGATACAGCATACAAATGAAAATTATTTTGAAACAAGAAGGAATAAAAGACCCTTCAGCTGTTGGTTGTCTAGTCTGTCATCATATTCATATAAACTTTCCTGCTGTTGGTCTTACATAACTGAAAATTGTTTTCCTGTTATTTTTATATCTTTCATATACTACGTCTTTTCTCCTGATACACAATTGAATACAATTGAATTGACCTTTACCATGAAACATGACCTAATTTCTACCTGGTTGTGACATTCCCATTTATTTTTCTCTTCTCTGGATTGCTCAGAGAGCAGTCAGCTTGGTATTTCCCAACCATATATATAGACTTTATCTACAGTTTCCAGGAAATGCTTTCTAATGCTAAGAGCTTTTACTAATTGAATAAATAAAAATTGTCTTTCCAACTCAGTTCTTTAGAGATCTTTGTCATTGAGATAAATTTTGGAATAAAGGCTATATTCAGATAATTTTATATTTCAAGTATTTACTTATTTTGAAAGCACACTAGTGTTATCTCATAGGCTTATATTTTTCTGTACTAATCCAAGCATGTGTTCTCAGTGTCCTCCAAATGCTTCATTTGTGTTAAACATTTCTGAGATCAAAACCAGGAGATTTGTCATTAGTAGGCCCAGGTTTAATTTTTAGAAATGATCACCCAGCCTTTCCAATTAGGAATTTCTGGGTGGATTCGAAATTCCAACCTTTCAATTAGCAACTTTTTATACCACCCAAGGTTCCTCTGCTAAGATTCTATAAACTATGAAGAGCTAGACAATGTTAATATAAGAACAGAAATAAAACTCAATAAATTAAATTGGACCTGGTAACAAATATAAGCTCAAAAAGAGATATTGCAATTTCATATATCAGTCCAAAATTATGAATTCACATCAACCCATATTTTTTAGTGCTCTTCACACACAAACCATACAAAATGGACTGAAGGAAGACTGAGTTTTAATTCATTTTATTCTCTGGAGACAGAAACAGCAAACTGATCATCGGTATTCAAAAGTAGTTTCAGCCTTCCCTGTCAATAGGTGATTGACCTCAAATCTATGTGCTGTACGTATTGCTACATGGCACAGAAAGTTGTATACCTCATTGTTGCATAAGTATTTTAAGATTAAACAAGATGAGAATTGAAGGGCTAGAAACCAGACCCCTAATTATTATAGAAAGCGAGGCAGATCTATGGGGGAGGAGCTAAAAGTAGGGGACAGAAGCACTTTTAGATTTTATACTAACCAATTAGGGTGATGGGAACTAATTAACTCTAAGGACAATTCAAGAAACTCTATGTGTTTTCATCCTTAATAGTAAGTAAGCATGTGAGAATGAATATTGAATACGAGACACCAAAGAACACTTGATGCATGTGAATTATGGTGCAGGTGAAGGATATTGAAAGTAGCTCCAAATAAGAACAATCCGTTCTTGGATCATGCCCTACTGACACTTCCCCTCAGGAAGGGAACACAGAAGATACGGGTGTTACAGCAAAGAGCAGTGAAGAAATTAGATGGTGCCTCGCTCTCACATAAAATGGTGTCTGCTTTGTCTTCAAACAAGCAGCCATCTGTGTCAGATGTCAACTAAGTCCACATGGAAGAAGTTTACCACAACTAGTCACTGAAGCATTGTGAAGCGTATAATCTGAAGTAGAAGGAGGGATGAGTATTGGTGTCTCAATTGTGAGAGTCTGGTTTGCGGAGGCTATGGCTGACAATAGGAGCCTAAGATGCCTTTGTGGGAACTACATAGGAAAAAGCCCTCCGGTGATGTGTCCATAATTGAGGGATGGGAAGAAAGTGGTAACTAAGCAGTGCAACTGAAAGGTGAGTAGAGAAGTTAAAAAAGATAAACTGGCCTTAAAAGGTTCAAATCTTGTGAGTTGATTCCTACCCACCCTCCTCTGGTGCACGCTGGACCTGACCTGAATTTCAATATTTTCTCTATATTTTTTGTTGTTCTCTATATTTTGCTTGTACATATTAGGGTTTATCTCAGATCTGTTATGTCATTGCGAGTTACCCTCTTGAAGTTGTCTTATAGTTTTCTCTTTTCCAGGATAGATATGAAACCTAAGATTGATGAACCTATAGGGAAATCAAGTACAATGAACATTTCATGGGGGAGGAGGAATGGTTACAGGATGGGAGGGGGCGTGATAAAAGGGAGTCCATGTCACAGAGTTCAAGAAGGAAAGAACGTTTGGAAACTAATTATGGTAATAATTGTATAATTCAGCATGATGTGATTGAACTATGGAATGATATAATACATGTAGTAATTACAAATTAAAAGTAACTAAATACCTAGAAAATAAACAGATATACCATGGTCTGCTAAAAGGACTTTTGCCCAAAGTGCTCCTTAAGGTAAGGATTTGGGATCTGAATAGGAAATAAAGAGAGCTATTTAATGTTCAGGAATCCATTTTGTGCTCTTCCTATTACATGTGATTTGATTTTGCTCATTAGAACAAACGTTCTTTTGCATGAAAAGCTTAGATTTTTGCCTTGTTTAAGCTATTACCTTTGTCAAGAAGCAATCATAAGAAGCTGAAGCAATCATTGTTTAATAACTCAGTATGAAATAAACAAATGATTACATATAATATTAGCAGCTATATTAAAATATACAGTGAATACACAGCAAAGTTTAATCCTGTACCCATAGAAGAAAAATGAAGAATCAAATTTAAAACCCTGCCTTCATAATCCAAAGAGTTATGAACAATTTAAAGATTCTATCTTAATTTTCATCAAGCTGTTCAATATTCTCCTTCATATCTTTGTTTTATAGCAATGCATCTATTTTTTCCTCATGCTTTGTGCTTCCAAATGAAGATGAAAAATCAATTACATCTAAATTGAAAGTACAGAATACAGAAAACCTGGGGATGCTTACAGTTTGCAATTTTAAGTGTATTTCGAAGAGATGATCAAATTCAAACTAAATGTACTTTATGAATAATTTAAATGAATCCTCCTAGTATTGAGTTGTTAATATGATACTTTTTCTTTAGTGAACTCAATCGGAAATGACTACATTTAATAATACTTTTGAAGATTAAAATGGATGACAATGGTCACAAATGATAGAAGAGATCAAAAGAGAAATAAGTAATATTTATTTCAGCAAGTGTTTATCAGTGGAGCAAAACATAAGTTAGGCACTAAGTAGTTTGTATACAAATTTTCACTGTATGTTCTTAATTGTTGCCAAGATTGCTCTTTTACCTGTTTACATTTCACCATCTTGCTCTCCCTGTCTAGAATATGCTTTTTAAAGTTGTTCCCACTGTAAAAATTAGTACAACTGCATTGAGCGGGCAACAAGGCAGATATAGCTGAGCTTCTCTGGTTTCTCTTCTACTGGGCGCCAGAGTTCAAGCATCCTTCCACTTCCCTCCCCTCTTTACCTAGTCTGACACCAAGTGTTCTGTCCACAACACTCTACATCTTTAGTAGTTCAATATTTCATTACAAAGGCCACACAGAACTCAGAGAATAATTACAGTTAAGGTGGTCCTGAAGGGATAATCTGTGCTGGATTCTCCATGTTTCTGACTCCTATCTGTACCAGTGTACATCCTCTGGACCAACCAGATTTGTAAGGTAGAATGGGGATCATGATAGTGGTAGGGAGAAGTCTTTAAGAACCAGAGGAGAATTGCATATTTCTTCATTGCTACACTGCACCCTGACTGGCTCGTCTCTCACTTACATATGGGTTTTGGGTCACCAATCTGTGCTCCCCTTCATTTATGATGAAATAGATTTTAGTTCTTAAATGTCTGATACATGATCCCTTTGACATCTCATGGTTACAGAGACTGGTGTGCTTCTTCTATGTGGGCATTATTGCTTCTGTGCTAGGTGGCCATTTGTTTATTTTTAAGCCTTTAAGATCCCAGATGTTCTATCTTTTAATAGCTGGCCACCATCAGGTTGTTTTCACCACATTTGCTTATGCACACATTTGTCTTCAGCAATCATTTCAGGAAAGTGGGCATACAATGATATGATTTTTAGGTCTTTGATGCCTGATAACTTATCCCTTCGACCCCTCGTGGTCACATAGACTGGTGTTCTTCTTCCAGGTTGGCTTTGTTGCTTCTGAGCTAGATGGCCATTTATTTACTTTCAATTCTTTAAGAACCCAGGTTCTATATCTTTGATGGCTGGGCACCATCACTTTTCTTCACCACTTTTGTTTATGCATATGAACAAAATGTGCATAAATATTTTGCATATTTAGTGTCAGGAAATAGTGTCAGGAAAGTGAGCGTCCTGAGCTGCCAATTTAATAGAACAAAGTGTTCCTACATTGAGGAAGTACTTGAGTGAAGGTCCAATGTCCATCTGCTGCCTTCATACTAACCCTATAAGTATATGCACATAGATCTATTTCTCCCTCATCATATATAAATATATTTACCTAAGTTCATGTCTGTATTTAGACCTCATAATTACATTTTCAGTATAATTAAACATCTCTGGTATCTTTGTAATGGCTATATCTATCTGGCATATGTACAATGTTATGATTGATCCAGTCTCCCATTACTAACAAATCATCCAATTAGCATAAATGGTATTTGTGTCTATCTTCTTCTTTTTGTCAATTGCATCTCATTCATCATAGATTGATGCAATCCCATGAGTATAAAATAGAACAACACATTGTTGGTCTTTGCTCTCTTCACAATATTCTGTATGATAGAAATAATTGTTCCATTTACTTTGTGCCTTTTAACCAAGAAGTCTTATCTACTAACACTTTTTGTAGCATAGGGACTTCATTGATTAATTCATAGATAAAGTCATAGGTGTTTTTTCTTTATTTTTACTAATCTTAAAAGTCTGCTGAAATTTGTCAGTGGATGCCCATGTTATATTTAAAACATAAGGGACATAACTGCTGGCATCTTAGCAGCATGCAAATCATCCTATCACAATACAACAAACTGACATCTGGGTGATTATATCTAACAGTTTAAAATTTAAGCAGATTATTTCCTGAATATTAAGTATATTAAATGTAATTATTGAGGCAAAAGATAAGTCAAATAAAAGTTTTGACATAAGCTATCTAGTAGCTTTATAGAAGGAACTAATTTTATTGCCTTTTAACCAGATAGTTCTTATTACACTTTTGATTTTCATATTACCACCTGTTTAAAAAGATTATTAAGCAAATTCCAAGTTAGTCTTTAGTTTAACATTTGAAAATATTTAGTTCAGATATATTCTTTTATCCTATCATGTATGATTTAGTTATATATATACACACACACAAGCACACATATAAACACTCAGGTTTAATTTATTTTAAGGTCTTGTGGTTAGGTGACTATGAGGCTGTTCTGACCCGAGGCACAACAAAATGAAATATGACATGGTCCTGGACCCTCCTTATAATTGTTTTCATTGCAAGATATTCATAGCAAATACTCAGGAGACATCATACTATTTTAGAATAAGAATGATAGTTAAGAAGATAGAGTCCAACTCTTTAGAATTAAGGATTCTCACCAATAAGTCGAGGACTTATGGAAAAGACTTGATTTTAGTTGAAATTTGGAGAACATACCTTATAACTTGAGTCTGTTCTTGGTGTAGGTGGACAAAATCTCAACAGACTCTTGATCTTCATAGAGAACAAAATATGGGTATGAATTTGTCGTGTCTTCTTTCTCTCTGTGGTTGAAGAGAAGTTCAAGTTAACTTAAAAAGATCTCACCTTAGTGTCCCATATTTAGAACCAATGTAGAGATGCTCTGGTGGCACTGTCAAGTGTCTGAATGCTAACTGAAATGTCAGCAGTTCAAACCCACCAGCTGCTCAATGGGAGGAGGATAAGGCTGCTTGTTCTCATAGATTTTTTCAGGAGTCTTTTATATGGTCACTGTGAGTTGGAATAAACACAATGGTAGTGGCTTACTCATTGAGTAGTTTTGCACAATCAAATAATAGTATGTTATGTCTTTTCTCCATTTTTAAAGGTTTGCTGAATGTCAGCTTTCTTAAAGGTCAGAAATTAGGAAAATTGCTCAGACTTATGTTTCAACGATAATCTATAAAGGTTAACTCTGCTGTCTACTTTTATAAAAATATGTTGGGTCAATGTTCTCTTTATTTAAACCACATCCTTCACATACTTCATGTTTCCTTTCTAACTTTAGAAGTTCTATAACTAACTTACTAAGCTTTATAACTTTTCAGTAATTTATAATTATTGTCAGAAAGCCTTGTAACTATAGACCTATTTTATTTTAAAATTCATAATATGAGTGATTATACAGTATTTTAATGGAATTATAGTGACTTACATTTTGGGGTATTTAGATTTGAGTGCATCATAAGTAATGTAGAACATATCCTAACTTAAATGTTCTAGTTTATTTAACATTTCTTATTGTTAGATTTCTTGAGTTAACTTAAAGGAGGAAAAGGAAATTTTCTAGTATTTTTACACATGACATTTGATTGGAGATTTTTGCCCATATTCTTCACGTTCCCACACCACTTGTACATTTACATAGCCAATCTGCTAAAATCTCATAAGCTGTAAAGTCTTCTCTCAAGTGTAAACCATAATCTATTTACAAGTGATACCTCAAATTATGTAAGAGCAAGTGAATTTGCATCCCCCATTTAAATCATATGAGTTCTCACAATATAGATATAAAATGACTAAATTATTAATGATGATTTTAAAAATTAAAAGTGATGATACCTATTGAGTGCTTAATATATGTTCATCACTCTGATAAGTGGCTAGCAAAGAAAAGGTCAAAACCACTCTATGAAAAATATCTGTTGCTTAAACCTTTAATTGATGTATGCATTTATTCAGCAATATTTATATTTTGTTATTGTGTGCTATGTTCTAGAACTAAAGTGGAAACATATAATAAAACAAAGTATTTTCTCTCATTGAATTTGCATTCTAGAGAGGAAATATACAATGTGCAAATGTAAAACAAAACTTTAAAGTTGTCCTTAATTAGCTTCCATCAAGTTCATTCTGATTCATTGTGACCCTCCTCAAAAAGTACACATCACTGCTTGATCCTCTGACATGCAGTTGCCTAATGGTTCAACTATGAGCTGTTCCTTTTCTTGATGTTGAAGTGCAATCTTTACTGACAGAGATATACACATATATGTATTATAAAGATATACTAATGTGTGTATAATATGGATGATACATATACATTCTATATATGTATATTCTGCATATTACCTATTGTACATACAGCACACCACAAACACATGGACAGTACAGGCTCTGGACAGAATAGACATATTTTTAAAGAAGGTTTATTATGCTTATCAACTCATAAAACTGAAAGAATGGGTATCAGTGCATACAGTTGGAAAGTTATTTAACTGTTCTTTTGATGAATTGCATAACTGTATAGAAGGTGCTAATCATTTGCTCATTGACCTAATCTTTTCTACTTACCCAAAATTATGAACATTTATTTATTTACAGATTTATAAATACTAGATACATATCATTATTCATTTTTCTATGGAATTGTTTCCTTGGTTGAACAACAGATTCAGAAATCAAACCATGAGATATTTATTTGTTCAAGAATAAATGAATTTTTATATCCATGGAAGCAGAAGTAATATATGAAAATGATCTTGAACTAAAAATGAAAAAAAAAGAAAAAGCAAGTTATTAAATCTTATAGCATTCAAATGTCATTTAATAGGTGAGTTTATAATGGATGTGATTGGTTAGTAAGCATTTGGGCCCTGGTGGCTGCAAAGATATCTATGGATAAGCAGAGATTCTAAAAGAGCAAGACTGCTGACAAACCTGTAAACTAAATCTTACTCAAAGGGACAATGGGAATTTGAGGAATAGCAACAGAACAGATAAACTTATTTTTAAGCCACACTTAAAGAAAAGTAACCTTTGCAGTTTGCTTCAGAGATTGGGCCCCAGTCAACACTTGGAGAGAGGCAAACATTTGGAGTTAAAGCTCTAATGGAACATGAAGGACAGTCTTTAATGAGACTTATAGAATTTTAGATACAACTTTATTTTTAATTTCGCTCTTTTTACTTTAGCGCTTTCTCATTCAGCCTGTCCCTGCAGCAGCTTGTAAAAACTGATGAGTAGCTGAGTCACTGAGAAACATTGGTAGTTATGACCTTGTTTTATTTTGAAGGAATTGTCAATTGATTTTTGAGAAGATACAACTAGACTCAGCTTCATTGGACATTGGATATTCTATGACACTGAGAGCATGTAATATCAATGAACAGCATGCTGCAATGAAGAAATACAGTGTCTTCATTAAAGGATGCACCTCTATTCAGCAAATAGCATGGGAGTGGGTGGATCTGACCTCCTCTTACTTCCCCATTGCCATGAGGCAGGAGGCAGGAGGCAGGCCGGCCTCCACAGTCTACCCTTCCTTCCTGATTCTTACACCACGTTTTCCCATCACATCACTCTAGTTCTATGCCAGTTCCAATAATTCCTAACAGTGGTAGCACAGAGCTCACAGACAATATTCACAATGAAGGGGTTCATTTAGGAAGTTAGCATGCTTCCAGAAGTCATGATCAGATAACAGTAAGGATAACGTCACTGAGCTACAGCAGC
This sequence comes from Nesogale talazaci, assembly GCA_004026705.1. NCBI lineage: Eukaryota > Metazoa > Chordata > Mammalia > Afrosoricida > Tenrecidae > Nesogale > Nesogale talazaci. The sequence goes on from PVJH01022497.1 coordinate 28,080, forward strand.
ACCTCTTCTCAGCTAGCTGTCAAATCTGTTCTGTCCTCAACTTTTTCACCCAGTGGTCCCTGAACATTTGTCCCCATAGGTCAGAAAAATGCCCACTGTTAAGGCTTATAGTCCCATAGTCCTAGGCCACAGGAAGTGAAGTTACCCAATAGTCTCAGTGCTACTTCTTGGAGTCACCATGAGACAGTCTCTAGTTCATCCAGCCTTGGTGACCTCTGCCACCTCTGACAGAGTTTTGGGATGTGTGCTTTTAAAAGCCCTAGAGTTAGGAATGACTTTATTCAAAGTGAGGTTTTTATCTTTTAGTAGAACACATTTTGAAGAATAACAAAGGATTTAAGTAAAAGGCATTGTATAAGGAATCATGGCTAGAAGTGACATGTAAATGACAACATCTCATACTTGATATGCTTTTTATTATTTTTTTAATTGAATCATTTTATTGGGGCCTCATATAACTCCCATCACAGTCCACACATTTACGCACATTGCCATCATCACTCTCAAAACATCCTCCCTCCCTTCAGGCCCCCAGTATCAGCTCCCTATATTTCCCTTCCTCCTCCCTCCCCCTTAAACCCAGAGTAATTTACAAATTGTTATTTTTTTCATGCTGTACACTGTCCAATGTGTTCCAACACTTGCTTCCCTGTTGTCTATGTCCCAGAAAGGAGGTTACATATAGATCCCTGAACTTGGTTCTCCCTTTCTATTACTGTTGTTTCTTTAGAACAACAGTATATTGCCTATCTTACAGAGACATTGTGCTACTGAACAAGATAAAGTATTAAATATCCATAAGCTTATCAGGCATTTAAAAGCCTGACAATTTCTCTATTTCCAAAGTTACCTAACCTGCATAATATGTTTGGTGCTATGCATCTCTTCATATTATATGAATTCTGTTTCTACTTGCAAAATAGGTACTTGGCAAAAAAAGGCTCTAATGAAAGATTTTGCAGTAATAGTTTTTAATTCATTCAAGATCAATTTTAGTTGAAACCATGCTTTCAGTGATGGATATTCTGCTTTGAATTTTAGTTGAAACCATGTTTTCAGTACTGGAAAGCATTTTGAATAATATTAAAATATTTTAAAGTGATATGGATGTTGATGCAGTGAGTGGGTAACACATATCCTGCTATCAAAATAGTTGGCTGTGTATCTCAGTGTCATCAGATTCAGAGTTGCACTCACCCCCACTCGATTGCAGCAAACTAATTGGGGGTATGAGTTCCCCGCTAAAGTCTGAACCAAAAACCCTAAAGCAAATACACTGACAGTTCATTCTGATTCATAACAACCGTAGTGGGGTCTCTGAGACCGGGAGGAAGCTGTCTGATCTTTCTCTTTCAGAGCAGCGGGTGTGTTTGAACTACTCATTTTGCAGTTATCAATTCAAATCTTCCCTAATGATTTCACTAGGGTTTCCTCACTTCCGCAGCTCTTTCACTATATTTCAGGGGAAAATAATGTAGATTGGCACTATATGTCCTTTTAGTCACTGACCTTGATCATGCAATAAGTTTTGACCAATGGAATAATAGCAAACTGCATTCAAGGAGAATCATCTAAAGTTATGTGCATATTGAAACATCCTTGAAATCTAAAACTACCATTTTCATTAGCCTGGATTCACTTCTTGAATGCTGAGATACTGGAGAATTTCAAAATTTCAATTTTCCAAACTAAAATACATTCAGACCACCAGGAAATATGTAACTGAGGACACCTAGAATTAATCAAATTCAGCTAGCCTTTTAATTATTGGTAAACAAAACAAAACATGGATCCATGAATTGTTTTACCTTTGCTTAATCCATGTGCTGAATTACCTGAATATCCCTAGTTCAGCACTCTGTGAAACTGTGATATTAAAATATTGTATGCCAAAGATATTTACCCATTGGTTACTGGACAAGAATTGATAAATTATATCATTTAACCATAGACTTTTAAAAAATATATTAATTGGTTGGCTGAATATAGAAAAAATTGAAGACCAAAAGTAAAGAAAAGGGGGAATATAAAAAAAGAAGAGAGAAACAGCAAAATCAAAAATATTTATGTTTTAGATCTTGACATTTTCCACAATAGTAAACTTAAAAGTTCTTCTTTGCCATAATTTTCTTCTTTCTCAATGAATAAATGTTATATAATAATAAAAGTAGATGAGTTTGTAGCTGAGAGAGTGAAAAAACTTCTTACAAACATCTTTAAAATATTTTTGCTCTTAAATATACCATTTAGCATTTTATGGTATTTTACTGTTATTAATTAGGATAGATCTATGCATGAACATAGTAGGGTAGCTGAATGTCACTGTTATATGGAAAAAGCATTATGTTGATTGGTACAATATTAGTCTTAAGATGAGCAGTGGAATTTGGAGAGGAAGATGAACTGTATTGGGAAACAAGTATTCACATACTTCTGAATTAATATTCTAATAACTACACAAAGTTTACTGTTATCAAGTCTATTCTGACTCATTAAAACTTTATAGGACACCATAGAACTAATCTCGTGATTTAACTAGACTATGATTTTATAGATATTTTATTTTATTGAATATAATTCACATATCATATATTTAACAGTTTAATCATATTAAGAAGAATTTGGGAATCATCACCATGAGAAATTTAGAACATTTCTTCCATCCTTTGGTTGTTATTGTTATGCTTCCATTCCCCCCTCCCCCAAATTCCGCTGCCATGGTAATTATGAGACCAATGACCATCTATACAGATTTACCTATACTGGAGCCCTTTAATGCAGTGGTTGCTAACTTCAAGGTCAGCAGTTTGGCACCACGGCCTTGTGGGAGGAAAAGCTACAGTCTTGGAAAATCACAGGAGCAGTTCTACCTTGTCCTATAGGGTCCCTATGAGTGATAACTCGATGGCAGTGAGTTTATTTTGCTGTTGCTGCTATTGTTTGAAAGGCAAAATCATTCAAAACAAAATAAAAAAAACAATTAAAAATGAAACAGAAAACAACTCAAAATGAAGACAGAATATATTAAAAGCTGTAACAAATGTAAAATGGGTTCAAAAAGTCCTGACGTGCTTAATCTAAGTGCATCTGTCATGATTACCTTTACAATGTTCTCTCTCTGATAGCAAGGCTGTTCATACTTCTGGACAGTGAGCAGAGATTTGCTCCTCGTACTGGTGCTGTTGGTGTTATTGGGACCCATTAGTCAGTTCCAACTTGCAGTGGCACTGTGCATAACAGAACAAAAGGCTGTCCATCAAGCTACACCAAGATATTTGCTGAAAATGGGAAATGTCCCAGCCACATGATATCCCAACTTCAGAATTGAGCACAAAGATAATAATTCTAGGGTATGCTTCCACAAATTTATGGACTTCAGTGGCAGTGTCTTTATATAAGGATGTTGATTGTATTCTCTTACTTGGCTCAAATTTAATGCCTTCCTTAAAAACACTCGATAGATCATTTGTCTGTGTGTGTGTCCATTTGTGTTTGTGTGTGTGTGTATAGTGCCACAGCATTCCCATAAACTGTTGCAAAGTTCAGTGATTTGGAGAGATGCCAAAGTTTTGTTTTTCATTTATAAATTTGATATTAATCCCAAATTCTATATTATTTTCTCCTATGGCACAAAAAATATCATTTATGAAAGCACACTCTAAACAGACTAAGACAAGTCTATTTCTGATAGAACTTGTCTGCAGTCATCCACTGAGAACAGAAACATGTTTAAACACATTTTGTTTCACATAAACCCTTAGATGTATTAGCTGAAACCCTAGAATCAATAACGTTTTTACTTACCCCCATAAAGAATAGAAAATAGTATTTCAAAAGGAAAATTAAATGCAAAAAACGGAGGCAGAGTGCTGAATGGTTTATGCTTACAATGTAAAATTGAAATACCCAATAAAATGTGTACAATGCTACATCTCACCAATTGTCTAGGGCTTCAAAATTAATAAATGAAATAATTAAAATACCCAAAATAAATCTGTGATGTGTTTCACCAAATGGCTAGAGCTATCAAATTAATAAAAAAAAAATCTTTTAACTAAATTGAAATTAAAATTTAAGTTTCTTCTAATGCATTCTGTGGGGAAGAAGAAAAATGAATGGAAACAAGAGAAAGTACATTTTCCGCTGTTAAGTTGCCATGACCCTTTTGAAAGCAATTCATCAATGCTAAAAAATTGTCACCATAAACACCTAAGGCATAGCAAGTCTTCTTTAGGCATGAATGTGAAGGGAACAAAAAACAAACCATTTTGCATGCATACAAGACAAGAAAATTGTGGCTATAGTATAACGACAGTACTAAAATGGCACTCCTATATCATAAGGACAATGGAACTTTCAAGTACATGCTCATGTGTGTGTGCATGTGTGCTTGGGGGTATGTGCATATTCTCTGTAACAGCAGAAGTGAATGAAGAAAATTAAATGAACCTGGAAGCTACTGTTGTTGTAGATGCCACCCAGTCAATTTCCATTCAAAGTGGCTTTGCTGAGAACGGCAAGAAGCTGCTTTTAGCGCTGTGCCACATTTATAATTATTCATCTGCTTAAGGCTAGGGTTAGAGCCAAGGTGCTAATTTATCTTGTTGATGGTTTCCATGATGTCCCAATATTTTATAATCTCTCTATCTAGTTTATAATAGTAATTGTGATGGTTGCACCAAAGCTCATAGACACATTTGATGAGTAAATAATTTGTTAATGAAGCTAACAATTTGTAATGCCAGTGAGAAATTCTCAATTTAGCTGTTTACCAGGACACATTGCAAAACTTCATGTCTGCTAACAGATGTCGAAAGAGGCATACCGCTCTTCCATATGCCTCATCCAAAGGCACAGAGCAACACTATCATAGGTCAATAAACCCAGCCCAGAGACACGCCACTCCTCAAGCCAGATCCTTCAAAAACATACATATTAATTTACTGTAGGAGTTGAGGATTCCATAACTCTATTCCACAGTCTGGCTCCTAGTTCTGCTGCTGTTGTTCTGATTATGCAGAAGGATGTCTTCTGAAATGAGGAAGTTCATTGTGATGGTCTCTGAGGTCCTGAGTACACATTCCACTCCTGTCTTTTGCTGGCACTGAGATCCCTTATTTTGTTTTTCAGAGGGCTCATGTTCTAAACAGAAAAGAGCCACTCCAAAGAATCTCGTTCATAATTGCTCAAAGAATCCTATCAGAAGCTTCATTCCTGTTATTTACCAAGCCCATGAAGAGAAAGTAGAGATTATTCATGTTTCAATGACTATGCAAAGGCATCTGACTGTGTGAACCACAAAAAAAACTGGATTATTTAAATTTGAATGGGAGTTTCAGAACACTTCATTATTCTTATTCAGAACTTGCATGCCAATTAAGAGGAAGTTGTGAAGAGAACAAGGGAAGGTGTATGTCAGGGTTGTATCCTCTCACATACTTGTCTAGTCTCTATGCTGAGAAAATCATCAGAGTATTTGGATTACATGAAGAACACTGTTTCATTGGAGGAAGACCTGTTAACAACCCACAGTATGCACATGACACAACTTTGATTGCTGAAAATGTGGAGAAGCTGAAGGCATTGCTGATAAAAATATGATAAAGATCAAGTATTATAGCTTTAAATATGTATTACAACTCAATGTATTGAAAACCCAAATCCTCCCAAGGACCTATAGGTAGCATCACAAGTGGAGAAAAAGCTGAAGGTGTCTAGGATTTCATCTTACTGTGATCCACACTCAATTCACCTGGAAGTAGCAGTCTAGAGACCAAAACACATATAACAAGAGGTAAATCTGTTGTACATGACCTCTTTTTAGAATATAATGACCAAGGATGTTACTTTAAGGAGAAGGAATGCCTGACCCAACCCATGGTAGTCTCCATTGCCTAACATTCATCTGAAAGGTGGACACTGAATAAGGAAAACCTTAGAAGACTCTTTGCATTTGAATTGTGGTTTTGGAGAAAAATATTGAAAGTGCCATGAACTGATAGAAGAGCAACTTTCTTTATTGAAAGAGGTAAGGCCAGAGTGTTTCTTCGAGGCAAGTTTAGAAAGCCTGTGTCTTACATCCTTTGGGCATATTATCAGGAGAGACCAGTACCTGGAGGAAGGCTTCATGTTTGGCATCATGATTGCTAAAGTGGAGGGTGGAGGAACAATGATATTGAGGAAGGCCTTGGTGAGATAAAATGCCACTGAGGCTGTATCAATAGGTTCAAGTATAAGAACAATTGGGAGGAGGATACAGGACCATACAGCAATTTCATCTGTTATGTATAGCATCGCTGTGTGTCAGAGCTCACTGGACGGCGCCTGTCATCAACAACAACAACAACAACAACAACAACAGCAATTCATGTGCTATTTTCTTTAGGTGCTGCTCAGCAATCTCATGCATAGGTAAGTGGTTGAAATTATCACGCCTTGTGTTGTGCACATCTTATTCTCAAAAATGGCATTTTCCTTCTTTTTTAAAAAATCATTTAACTGGTGGTTCTTACTGCTCTTATCACATTATATACATCCATTATGTCAAGCACATTTATACATAGGTTCCTGTCATCATTTTAAAAATATTTTCTTTCTACTTGAGTCCTTGGTGTCAACTTATTTTCTGCCCCCATCCCACCTCCATTCTTCATGAACCTTTCATAAATTATTATGTTTGATGTCTTACACTGACAGATGTCTCTCTTCATCTACCTCTGTGCTTTTGTTCCCCTAGTTGGGGGGGGGGGGTTTACATGTCAATTGGTGTGATTATTTCCCTCTTTCTCCCACATTTTCCCCTTACCATCCTGGTATTGCTAATCTCATTATTGGTCTTGAGAGATTTATCTGCTCTGGATTTCCTGTGTTGCAAGCTCTTATCTGTACCAGTGTACATGCTCTGGTCTAGCCAGATTTGCAAAGTAGAATTGGGGTCTTGATAGTGCGGTGGAGGAAGCACTAAGAACTAGAGGGGAAGTTGTTTCATTGGTGCTATACTGTACCCTGACTGGTTCATCTCTTTCTTGTTATGTTTCTGCAAGTGGATGTCCAGTTGCCTACAGATAGGCTTTTGATTTCCAATCCACCCTCCCCCTCATTCACATTGATATGATTTTTTTTTGTTCTGTGTCTTTGATTTCTGATATCTGACCCCATTGACACCTCATGATCATACACCTTGATGTGTTTCTTCCATGTGGGCTTGGTTGCTTCTCAGCTAGATGACCACTTCTTTATACTAAAGCTTTTAAGATCTAATCACTATATCTTTTGATAGACAGGCACCATCTGCTTTCTTCACATTTGCTTATGCACCAATTTTGTCTTCAGCTGTCCAATGGGGAAGGAGAGTGTCACAGAATTCTGGGTTATTAAAACAAACCATTGGGGGAATTCTTGAGTAGAAGCCCAATGTCTGTCTCTTACCTTGATACTTAACATATAAATATATGTACATAAATCTATGTTCCTATTGTTTTTTTTTTTGGGGGGGGGCATCACTGCTCTCCGGTGGTGGGAGTAGGAGGCCCAGCCCCACTGCTGGAATTGAAGCTACGTCCCAATGGGCCGCAGTCCCACGCACAACCACTATGCCACCGGGGCTCAGCCTTATTCCTATTGTTGCATATAATTATATCTATTTACTAAGATATATATATATATATACACACACATACACATACATGCACACATACATACATCTATATATTTGCCGATCTGAAAATAAGCCAAGGCAACTAATGTTACCACAAAAACTGGAAAAACTTTTTGACTCAAGTATAAGCCCAAGGTGGGGAATGGACTGCTGGTAATTTCAAAATGAAAATGTATACCACTAAAAATTCATTAATTGAAGCATAAGTAGTTTTAATGTTATTTGATATTTATTTCACAGAAAAAAAAACAGTAAACTATGTAAGTGGAAAAGAGGGTCAACAAAATAATGTGGTATAGGACTGAGCCCCGGTGGCATAGTGGTTGTTCACGGGACTGCGGCCTACTGGGACGGAGGTTCAATTCCAGCAGTGGGGCTGGGCATCCTACTTCCACCGCCAGAGAGCAGTGATGTCCCCCCCACCAAAAAAAAAAATAATGTGGTATCAACAATAATTTTAAAAGTACAAAAACCTTAGCTCAATCAGCAACCAAGATAAAACACAAGAGTTAAAATTGTTCATCTGTAAGCCCAGAGTTTCAGCGTTAGCTGGTGTGAGGCTATCAGCATAGACATTGTCATCATCACTGAACTCACAGTCATCACCATCTCTCCTGTCATTCTCATAGAAAGCGCTGTCTTCACTGCCATTTATAGCATTACCAATGCCACATTTCTTGAAGACTCATTGCACTGTGTCCTCTGGAATCTCTGTCCATGCATCACAAACCCACTTTGATATCAATTCTATGTTGGTCTTTATCAGATTTCCAACTTTTGTCATTTGGCGTAGACCAGATTTCATCTATTCATGCTATATCTTTCGCACAGGGTAT
>PVJH01022498.1:0-10663 GCA_004026705.1 Nesogale talazaci
TGGAAATTCATCCCATGTGGAAAAGTGTGTCATGTAGTGATTAAGGTGGATGGGTTCTGAAGTCAGAAACAGCTAAGTTTGAATTCAGCTCTGCCACTTAGTAACTTTGTAGCTTTGGGCCAAACTCATCACCCTTAATAGTTCCATTTTCTGATCTGTAAGACAATAATGATGGTACCAGCATCATCAGGTGGCTATATGAGATAAAGCACATAAAGGATATACACATCCATTGCACAAGAAAGGTAAGGCAGTCTACCAGCAGTTGCAAGTTTCTGCCTATTAGAAAGTCAGCCTTCTGTTCCTTGATTTCGAGAAGGATTGAAAAAAAAAACTTACAAGATTTTTTTAAGTACTTGAACTTATAAAAATACTCTTAAAGCTCAGAAGCTTCTGGAATTGGCGGGACCTTTCTGGGAGAAACTAGATGGGAAGTCCAGAAAGGGTCTGAAGCTCCCAGTGTGCCCCGCAGCCATGCTGAACATCCCATTGTTAGCCTTTTGGTAGAACTTCAGCAAGACCCATTTTTGCATATTCCCAGAAGAGGGGAGAAGCAGAGATTCGTGATGTTAGAGGCCGCATCCTGACAACCTGCTAAATTCACAGGCATTCAATGAGGCTACTGTCTGTCTTTGCAGGAGCTGCCCAAGAACCCCAAAACATCCCAGTATTACTTCCAACTGCAGGTAAGAATGGGCGTGTCCGTCTCGTTGGAGAAGGTGGGTCCCAAGCCAGCTGGAGCATGAACCTGTTGCCTCCAGAGTGGTGGGTTAAGAGAAAATCTGGAGACCTGGATTCCAGGGATGGGCCTCTTAGTGATCGTGTGGAGACTTCATCTCTGGGACTCAGGTGGGCAGCAGGGGAGGACGGAGCTGCAATGGACCCAGGGTAGCATGCGTAGGTTCAATGGCAGAATCTTCACCGCCAGGTGGGAGATCCTGGTTCAAATCCTGGCCAGTACTCTTGTTGCACAGCCACTGCTTTTCTGCCACTGGAGGCATGAGTGTGACTATGATGTTGAACAGGCTTCTGAGACTAAGACAGAGGAAGAAGAAAAACCTGGGCCTCTACTTCTGAGCATCAGTCCATGGAAACCCTAAAGCCTTGTCTGACCTTCCACTGATGCTGGATGTGGCTCAGGACAGGCAGTGGTTGGTTTCATCGGGCATGGAGTCACCACAACTTGGAGGTCAACTGGACAGAAGAGCTTTATACCCTATGTAGCACACAGATTGTAGCTTTTAAAACTTTCATCACACCGCTGCGGGGAGAAGGCATTACTGGCACAATGGTTAAGTCTTGGGGTACACGTAGGACATTAGATCTTTTTGCGTGTCAGAATAAATGGCAGGTGTAGTGAAGAAACCCCTTTGGCATTCGGGGGATGACAACTCACAGGACCTGTGGGTCAGAGTAGAACCGCCCCATTGGGTTTCCAAGGCAGTAATATATTCTGACATTATATTGGCAAATAATTCACAGATCACACAATTCAATAGTTTGATCCTATTTTTAAAAGAGCTGTACAATCATCACCACAGTTATGTTTACAACATTTTCTTGATCTCAAACTCCTCGAGATGAGCTTATGGATGCCTACTGCCACATCTTACTGCCACAGAGAGACTGGCGGGTTAGAGGTGTGGCCAGGCACATTAACTCCTGTGTCACCAAGGCTCCTATACTAATGAAGCTGTTGAAAAATAGAAGACTAACCTCATAGAAACCAGAAACTAGAAGAAGCCATAATCTTAATGATTATATGTGTCTTACTATCCCAAGGACGTCTATGAATAGACAAGAAACCCTAAAAACCCAGGGATTGATTCTCAGGTAGCTTCCACACTCAAAAGCCACACTCGCAAGTCGATGTCTACTCAGAGCGACCCTATCGTCCAGGGCAGAACTGCTCCCACAGGTTTCTGAGACTGTAACTCTTTATGGGAACAGGAAGCCTCATCTTCCTCCTAGGGAGTGGTTGCTGGGTTTGAACTTCTGATCTGGTGGTCAGCCGCTCAACATATAATTCTCCCACATCACCGGTGTTCCCGAATAGAAAGTTTATGGGTCATTATTTTCTTCTTTAGTCTACATCATCCAAATCCTTATTACCACAAACATGTATTTTTAGACAGAAAACAAAATGGTTGTGATGACAGAGAATCTGCGTTTGAATTTTAACCCAAGACAAACCCAGATCTCCTCACGGAATCCTCACTCTGTTCCGCGGCCTATACTCTCTGCTCTTGCTGATCCCCATGTGCCTCTATGCTAAGGAAATAGCATGGGGCCCCTCACTTTCCTTCCCAGGAGCACGCGATACGAGAGCTGGTGGACCCCGGCCCCTTCACGGTCTTCGCACCTTTATCATCAGCCTTTATGGAGGATGTCCGGGTAAGCAGATGATGGTAGCCAGGAGGAGGAGGTCTAAGGCTGAAACACATTCTTTGGGCTTCCTTTTGGAACTCACGCTGGGGACATTTTCTGGGTGACTTGTAATCAGCTAAAATGATCATCCATGAAATGGACTGTAGTTGCGTATACAGATCCCCTATTGGGCCAAGCTTCCAAGTCAATTCGGGAAAACCCTTGGCCAGAAATACTCTAAAGTCCATTCCTGATTAGGGTAGTAGGTTAAAGACCATCAGTTAATTCCAAAGCTCCCATAGATGGAGAGAAAGAGAGAGAGAGAGAGAGATCCCAGTATATATGAAATTTAAATCAGTTCTTTTCTGAGAGACTTTTCAGAGTCTTTACTGGGCTAGCCTTCACTGAGACAATTCTTACTGGATTACTTATTAATAATAATAATAATAGCTGGCATTCATCCAGCATACCAGGCCCTGCTCTGAGTGTTGGGTTCAGATTAACCCATTTGGTTCTCATGACAACCCCATAAACCAAGTACTACTAGTCCTCCTATTGTGCTGTTGTTATTAAAGAAAGTAACTTCCCCGCGGTCACATGACTAGCAGCTGGTGGAACTAAGTAGGACTCAGACCTGGCTCCAGCACTGGAGGTCTGGCCACTGCAGACCTCTTTTCCCTCTCTGCCTATATTTTGCAATGTCAGCAAAAACCAAAGAACCAAGACTCATTTGTGAACACTTTTTACATTGGATAGTTTTTAAGCGGTAGCAGCAGCAGAAGAGTTTTCAAGAGACAGTGAAAATTCCGTGGGACTTTGATAACACTTGCTGTATGGTTAATAATGTTTGTCATTTTTATTGGCAAGCCAAGAAGCATCCTGGTCTTTCCTGTTTTAAAGGTTCCATCTGGCCCTACCTCCCTCTCTAGGAGGTGACTGTACAGTGTTTCCCAGCATCGGTCACAGAGAAACTTTTTTTTTTAGTAGCCACTCTAAGATTTGTAGCCCTTAAAAGAACTATTGGGACATGCTGGGCCAGAGAACGTCAAGTGACCCCCACACTGAGATTCCGCCGTAAAAGAAGAAAACTAAGGCTACTCTCTTTTATCTGAACATCGAGGGGCCCTCAAACTACGGCCTGTGGACCACATGCAGCCCACCAAGCAGATTTACCCAGCCCCACCGGGGTGTTTTTTGCCGCTGCTGCTGTCCTGCTCGGCAGCTGACTCACCCTGAGCCCGCAGTGAATTTGTTCATAGTTTGTTTGTGTTTTTAACTGCAGTCCGGCCCTCCAACGGTCTGAAGGACCGTGAGCTGGCCCTGTTTAAAAAGTTCGAGCACCCCTGCAGAGTGTAGGGTCTAGACCGCAAGCCCCCCAGATTCTGGGTGGGGTGAGGGAACAAACAGAGGAGAGCACAAGGGGAGGTGGGAACAAAGAACTCTTTATCGCTTACTTCCGGGACCCTCTGATGTGTCTCAGGTCCATGACTGGGACAAGCAAGGCGTCATGTCCCAGGTTCTTCGGTATCATGTCATCTCCTGCCACCAACTGCTTCTGGAAAACCTGAAATTGACCCCAAATGTGACTTCTCTCCAAGGAGAGTCAATTGGCATCTCTGTCTCTCAGGTAAGCAAGACCACCTAAAGAAGATACACTCCTTGGTCCTCTCTGTTCCTCTCCCTCATGGCATGTTGAATGACTTCTATACACCAGCTATTCTACGACTTGGATGTGTACTAACTCATCTAATCCTCAAACAGCCTCTGTTGCTATTCCCAATTTATGACTTAGGAAACTGAGCACAGAGAGATGAAGTACCTTGTCCAAGATCACAGGGTGAGCAAATATCAGAGCTGGAATTCCGCTTCCGAAGCAAGGCAGCTCCAGGGGGCTTCTGGGTTTATTGGGTAGCATTCCTTACCCAGAAGCTGGAGAGAGAGGAGGGTTTTTAATCAAAATCACTTGGCCAACCTGGCCCTGTCCATCATGAAACGAGGAAGCAAAGGGCAGCTGTAGAGTTCATTGCAGAAATACTGGTTGGTGGAGGGAGGGAGGCACACGTGTTGAAGAGAAACATAATTTGATTAGCTTATTGGTTTCAAATTTGAGAATCACAATGAAAAGACTGTTTTGATTGATTGTTATGAAACTCTCTGGGTGAAAATTTCATTTCTCTCTCTCTCTCTCCTCCCCTCCTTCCCTCTCTCTAAAAATAAAATGCTCAAGCTACTTAGATATTTAGTTTTATCCTACTCTTAAATATTTATTCACTTTCATGATGACATAGCCTGTCAGTGCCGTTCTCTAGAAGAAGCAATTCAATTGTGTGTCTATTTCACTCCATGCTCATTTCTCTTGTTTCCTATTTCTGGATGACTTCAGGACACGGTGTATTTAAATGGCAAGGCTAAGATCATAGCCAGTGATATCATCAGTACCAATGGAATCATTCACATTATAGACAAAGTGCTGTCTCCCCAAAACCTGCTCATCACCCCTAAAGATGCCTCTGGAAAGATTCTGGTGGGTAACTTCCCTATTATATCCTCAGCATGGAATAACCCCAAATACACTATTATATCAGTTCTAGTTTTGAGGATTTATTTGAGATATTTAAATCTTGCTGTTTCAGTTGTAAGCTGTCATATAGGTCTAGTAAACATTACTACCAGTGAAAAAATTAGTAAAAGTCTATTTTCTAATAGGATATTGAATTGTTTAAATATTCACAAGGGTTAAATGATCTAGCATAGACGCAAAGGATGGGAACACAGGGAGGTAGGTGGATAGATGGATAGATGGGTGGATGGATGCAAGGATGTTAGGTAGATCATGGATGTCATGATTATGCATACAGAAGTATATGATTATAGAGTCAAAGAAGTATTGCTTTAAAATTATAGGAATTTTTGTTAAAGAGAAAGCTTGAGTGGAACAGCAGTAGAGTGGGTGCTAAGAAGCCAATGTGCACTACCTGCATGTTATTTCTCTGATTTTGCTCAGTTGAGCTTTTGTTTTGTGAATAAGATGAGGATAGGTGTCATTCACATTCTGATTTTCCTTGCAGCAAAATCTGACGACAATGGCAAAAACCCATGGCTACACCATGTTTAGCAACTTAATACAGGTAAAATTTTATGAATTTTTATATATATGTAAATGAGGGGGGGAGTTAACTCAGAGACTACCTGTCTAATGTTTTGTAGGTTTGGGTTTATTATTTTCATTATTTTTGCTTTGTTTCGGATTTTGCCTTTTTTCCTTCAGTCAACTACAATGAGATGAGTATGAAAAAAACCCATGTTTCTGAGAAGTGAATGCCTTCTGCTATCCTCCATACTCAAAATCCTGGAGTGATTTGTTCAGAAAGGTAATTGGCTATTGGCCAACTGCCTTCATGGCATTATGGCCAGGTCCCCACCTGTGCACTCCAAGGCATTTGAGGTGTTGGGGCAGGGACCAGACGGGCCCCTGTACCAGGTGCTTCCCCTGATAGTGTGGTCCTCCAACGAAGGAACCTGGAAAGAGGAGATTCTCTGTTCCAGTTATGAAGGTGAAGAAGCTGAAGAAGAGTTAGGGAACCTATGGCTGTGAGACAGGTGGAAATAGGATTTACAAGCACATCGTTCCGATGTCCAAAAGTTCTCACATGAATTGAGTAGATAGGTTCTCATCTTAGCAACAAATTGTGGAAAAGAGTCGAGGGGGAGACAGCCCAGGATCCTCCAGATGTTCCCTGCCCCCAGTAAACACCCAGTAAACACCAAGAAGTCTCTGTAGGGTTCTAAGAACATTGAGGAGCTCCAAGCACAATCTCTAAGCTTCCCCACTAGATCAGTGACTCCCTAAGAAGCATAAAGGCAATGGAGAGCCCACCATGCTCAAAACCAGACTCTGCGAGGGTCTGAGGGCCGGGTCATCTTTGCCCACTCTCTACCCGACTTCAGTAATAGTCAGGCCCACAGCTTCCCACTCCAAATTTCCAAACTCACTGCCCTTGGGTTGATTCCAGCTCATAGCGACCTAGTGTTACCATGCTTCCCGAAAATAAGGCAGGGTCTCATATTGATTTTTCCTCAAGAAGACACCTTCGGACTTATATTCAGGGGCTCTTTTTTAAGTACGGTACAATAATCTACACTTATTCAAACACAGTTAAGGCATCTTCTTCGGGAACATCATCATAACTCTCCAAACCCAGAATTCCCATCCTGAATTTCTCGTGACTCCATTTCCTTTAGAACCGTTGGCCCCAATCTCTCCTGTCGAGCACAAGCGCTCTCATGCAATGAGCAGCTCCGATCCACGTCACCTGCTCAGAGCGCATTGGCGACAACACTGCCAGTGATTTTGTTTTGTTTTGTCTTGGGGGCATCACTGCCCTCTGGTGGTGGGAGTAGGAGGCCCAGCCTTTGCTCCTGTGGAGCCGCTGCTGGAACTGAACCTCCATCCCAGTGGGCCGCAGTCCCGCGCACAACCACTACGCCACCGGGGCTCCACCTGTCAGTCATTTTTATCCCATAAATTCTTCACCCAAATCACGACCTCTTGCAGGCTAGGCTTCACAAAGTTTCCACGCTGATTTCTTGTCATTCTATTTTCAGTGTTGCCGTTAATTTCCACGCGCAAATGGCTTTTGAATGGTTTGTTTCTTGCCTTATCAGGAGTGCAGATAGGTCACGAGGGGGACAGATGAGGAGGGCTGCCCGTCTTCATCCCAGCTCCGCAAGGAAACGCACGGGTTGTGCAGATACATTGTGTGGCCAGTCCCATCACTAGGTCGTATTTTCGGGGTAGGGCTGCTATTGCACAAATATTCGGGAATCCTGCTGGGGCTTATGTTCTGGGTAGGTCTTGTTTCAGGGAAACACGGCACTACACTGTGTGTTAGACAGAAAGCCACAAGGTTTGAAACCGCCAGGTTCTTCGTGGGAGAAAGAGAAGCCTTTCTACTCCTGTAAAGATTTAGTCTTGGAAACACACAGGAGATATTTTACTCTGTCCTAATGGGTTGCTATGAAATGATACTTGTCTTCAAGGGACTGGTGACACAGGAGGCTTCTGGACAGTTAGAAAACCACGCCTTTGAGTCTCATGAAAGGGATAAGGTCAACTTCCTAGGACTATTAGCAAGAGTAAAAGAAAAACTAATGTGTTCAACGCACCTGGGCCATAAAAAGCTCCCAAGGAATTCTTCCTCATTTCTCTGGCAATTTCTTTTGGGGTATATATGGTGCAGAAATCCTTTATCTATATAGGAATATCTCAATATTGTATCCCACCCACAGCCCTCGAGTCAATTTCAAGGCATAGAAGTCCTCTATCAAGGTTGTAAATCGTTCCAGGGAGCAGAGACCTCATCTTTCTCCCACAGAGTGGTTGGTACACATGAACCTCTGACCTTGCTATTTGCTATTTCATGTTTACCCAGCAGCCCCCGAAGTTCCCACGTTAATATTGTGTGTGGGTGGAGTTGTTGTCGTAGTTTTGTTTTAATGGACGATGTGAAAAATATGGAACTGGTCTCCAAAAATTAAGATATTTGGGTAGGATTAATAGGAAAGAGGAGAAATTGGCCAGAGTCTTTTGGCCTTCACTTTCTAAGATAGCCTGTGGCAGAATGGCTGGAGTGTAATGAGCCTCGGTTTCTGACATGTCACTTGGGGACCAGCTGAATTTCCATCAGCCCAGGACAAAGATGAAGAACTCACTGCCTTCCTCAGATGGTCGGTGATACCTACCCACAGAGCAGGGTCTGCTGTGTGACTTCTGCATGCACCATGGGGGGCTGTTTCCTGTGTTCCAGACCTCGGATTTGTTGAGTCTTATCACTGATCCTATCCACATCCCAATCACGGTCTTCTGGCCCACGGACCAGGCTCTCCAAGCCCTACCTCCTGAACAACAGGATTTCCTCTTTAACCAAAAGAATAAGGACAAGTTGAAGGAGTACCTGAAGTTCCATGTGATAAGAGATTCCCAGGTACTTTGTTTTCACACCTAAGCAAGTGCAGGGATGCCCCAAGCCTATAAAGTCCCCAGGCACCAAGGCATTGTGGTGGGAGGGAGAGTGGTTCATCCCATACCAACTGTGTCTCTCACTAACTGGTCAGGGTCCATGGACCCCTTTAGGGCCTACAGGCAAACCAAAAAAAAAAAGAGAGAGAGAAACTTCACCTTTGCATGGAACAATAGTCTCCTAGGACCACCCTAGCAAGTGACCACAAACTGGGGGCTCAGAACATCAGAAATATATTCTTTCACAGTTCTGGACCCAACCTCCCTCTGACCAATCCCTCCTGGCCTCTCCTTAGCTTCATGTGGACCCTGTGTTCCTTAGCTTGGAGGTGCAACACTCCAATCTCAGTCTCCTTGAGAAAATATCCCCAAGCCTTCCTAATGTCAGAAGGAGACCCTGCTCATCTGCCTCCTGCAGAGGAGAGAGAGAAGGCAGGAGTCCCAGAGTCCCCTGCAGCATGGACATGTGGTTGTGTTTCTTTAGCTTGCCTTTTTTTTTGTTTTAAACTTTAACTCATCCCAAAGGGCATGAGTCTTTTCTTGTGCTGCGATTCAGCTTCTAATCTTTCCCAGTTCATATGGCAAAAAAAAAAAAGCCTCCTGGGAATAGTACCCAAGTTTCTCCAGATGAAGTCTTCCTCTCCCCACCTTAGCATTTCCAAAGAATGGATTAGTCACCTGGGATCAACTGGGATCAGAGAAGGGAAACTATGGGGGAGCATGGAAGGTCTTGCTTCATTCCTATCATTCGAGGTCTTCAACCAGACCTTTGGTTCTTCATCAAGTCCGAGAATATCAAAAGTCCAAACTCCAGCTATTCATAGTACATGCCAGGCTATTTCCCAGCACTTACTACCCTGCTCCTGACCCTGGCTCCATCCCCCAACACACCACCTTCTGTGGACCCACAGGCACAGATAGGAATGGAAGGACCTAGAAACGCAAACTATCTGGTGGCTGCTGAGCTTCCAGAAATCATTTCCATCCTCCTAGATAACACATTCCATGATCCTTCTTCCTTTTCTATTGTAACTGTTGCCATTTTAAAGCTGGGATGATTATAACTCGTGAGAAGAGGTGACACCCGATGTGGTCTGTTGGCAGAGGTCCTCTGGGTCCTGCCTCAGCTGCATCTGGTATACTCAGGTGGCACCCTGGTTCCTGCAGGTTTTAGCAGTGGATCTCCCCAGATCTGCCGCCTGGAAGACCCTGCAAGGTTCAGAGCTGAGTGTGCAGTGTGGAGTGGGCAGCAACATCGTGAGTACTGTCCCTCAGGTCGGGGGTGGGGACACGGTAACAACAAGGCACTCGTTTCAGTGCGCTCCTGCGAGAAGACAT
Organism: Nesogale talazaci; assembly: GCA_004026705.1. Classification (NCBI taxonomy): domain Eukaryota; kingdom Metazoa; phylum Chordata; class Mammalia; order Afrosoricida; family Tenrecidae; genus Nesogale; species Nesogale talazaci. Next base: position 9,725 of record PVJH01022498.1, read on the forward strand.
GGATCATGTTCCTCACAGCCTTCAAGAGGGTGTCCTCATCTGACTTTGCTGGCCAGACCCCTCGACCTTGGGACAAGGAAGCTCTCACACTTGTGGAGAGCCACTTTGTGTGTTTGTTTTTGTTTGTTTTGGAGGGGAGTGAAAGCATTTATTTTCCCGTTGAGATCATTCCCTGGAGCCATTCAGTAGCCATCATCGCTTTCACTTCCTTCCCTGCCGGTATCCTTCACACTAGGCTCTACCCAGGAAACCAGCCAGCAGAGAGCAAGGGGCAACTCTGTCCTTCTCTAGCGCATCCCTGAGCCAGCCTGCCCTCCCAGAATTCCACAGGACAAATGAGACTGAGAGAATTAGCTCAGCTGTGTATCGTGGAAACCCCGAAAGGGCAGGGGCTGGGGTTCCCAAGAATTGGTTCCTTCTTGTACAAAGAAATCTGGAAGTAACAGACACAGAGCTAGGATGGCAGCTGCAGTGGGACGCTGCTTCTGTCTTTCTGCTCTGTAAAGCAGGACTCCAGCCTCTAAGCCACCTAAAGGTCCAGGCGGCTATGAGAGCTCCAGCCATCGTGTCTGCTTTCTGGTGAGGAAGAGGAACAAGACAAAACATTATCACCCCTCCCCACTCCAGGAGCTAACTCCCTTTAAGCAAAGTCCCAGACAGTATTCATATCTCATGGAGAGAATCCCATCGGGATTGGCACTGCATGAATGGACACAAATTTGAAGACTGCGATCAGCATTTTTACCTTCCAACTTCTAGGTGGTTACTCTAAAGGACCTGCACTCTTGAGATCCACTGTCTTAGCTCCCCAGACCAGAGAAGACAGCTATCGGACAACAAGCATAGTAATGTCCACTCTGCTTTCTGTGCACTAAGGTAGTTTTGAGAACACTTTATAATGCTCTTTAGTTTGAGCTTCCTATTAAGGTTTGTAACCAC
>PVJH01022498.1:17419-36762 GCA_004026705.1 Nesogale talazaci
CGAGATGTGCTGGCCAGGGAGATTCGGGCCTGACTGTCAGCGTAGGTGCCCCTCCCAATGTCAGACCCTGCCTTCAGCTGCCTGTGCCCTGTCCTCTCCACACCACCCTTGCTTCTCGCTCCTGGACACCCATGTCCCATCTGCTCATCCTTTGAGTTTCTTTCCTCCCTGAGTGTATTTGTTTTCAGATTCCACCCACTGAAAGAAACTCCCCTATCACCACCAAGGTGGGCTTTGGTTGAACACTGTCTTTTCATTCATTCATTCATTCATTCATTCACTCAACAGACGTATATTTATTGACTAATATTAGAAGGCCCAGGTGGCACGGTGAATTACCCATTAGACTGCTAACTGCAAGGTTGATGGTTCAAGCCCACTAGCAACTCCATGCTAGAAAGATGAGACTGTTTGCACCCACAAAGATGCTTAGTCTCAGAGACCCTACAAAGCCGTTCTGACCCCTGCGGTTGGTATGAGTTGAAATCAACTCAATGGCAGTTGGTAGGCTTTGCTAACACTGGGGGCTCACATTTATTTATTTAGCATGCAAACAATTAGCCTCTATAATTGTCTACACGATAATTGGTTGAATGAGTGTTTATCATATGCCAGGCATATTGGCTTTGCTGTCTTAATCCTCATCACAGCCCCTCGAGACAAGTAATATTGTTGTTAGCAGATGAGGAAGCTGAGGCAGAAAGTTATGAAGTGGCTTGTTTAAAAGCCTGGTGTCTCCTAAGTTCTAGGGATGAATGGTGGAAGGAGAAAAGCAAAGTTCCAGCTCTTGAGAAACTTACCATATATACTCATGTATAAGTCAAGTTGTTCAGCACATTTTTATGCAGTTTTTGTGGTACAATTAGGTGCTTTGGCTGATACTCAGGCCAGCTTATACTCGAGTATATATGGTATACTCCAAAGGAGGAGACGGATTAAATGATACAGACAGAGATCATCCTAACAGCAGTGAAGCACAAGAATGCAAGCAGAGGGGGGGGGGGAGAATGGAAAGAGTTGCTGTTGGAAAGGCACATCAGTAAGAGGCCATTGGACTCAAGACCTGCCTGGGGTGAGGGAGTCCCGCCTGGAGATACCTCAGGAACCATCGTCCAAATGAGCTCTCAGTAATGCTGGAAATGTACAGCAACTCCACTGTCCAGGAGAGTGACCGCTGGCCATCTGTGGCCATGAAGCACTGGACATTTCTTAATTCTAACCAGTTCAGAAGGAAATCGCCACCTGTGGTGAGTGGCCACTGTACTGCACAGCACTGCCTGGAGGAAAGGCTTTCCTAGCAGAGAGAGGGACACGTGTAAAGGCCTGGAGATAGAAGTGGGTTCGGTGAGCATCCCAGGCTGGGTTCTCTAGAGCAGTAGATCCAGTGGTGCTTTTATATGTATCTCATAGAGAGAGAGAAAATTCTATCAAGAAAACGGTTCACACCATTATAGAAGTGGGCTAGCCCACACTCTAAGTGCGTGGGTCAGGTGTTAGACTGGAGGCTCCTCTGACTCACAGAGCTTTAAGAGCTGTTGATTGGCAGGAAAACCACCAGATGGTGGCTGGTGACCCAAGGTCAGCAGGTCAGGCTTGTAGCTGAGAGGGGAATGAATCCAAGGTCAACAGTGGCTAAGGACTTTCGGGGCAATATGGCAGGTCCTTAGCTCAACCCAGGGAACATGGAGGTTGATGAACCAGACCCAGCAAAAATCACACAAGTTCCTCACAGTGTCCACTTTCATTGGAATCAGGCCTGCTCCCCAAGGATGTGATTCGTATCAGGGATGTGACTTGAGAAAAGATAATGCATTCCACGCTCATCTTATCCCGTGATGGAGGTTGGCCCTGAGTGGCTGTGATGACACTGTGTCAAGACAGGTCCTGGGAGGTTTTCTAGGTGTTCATTGTCAAACCACTGAGAATCCTGGTCCAGCCAAGTTGACACAAAACCTTAACCGTCGTAGTGCACAGGAAACAGTAAGAGGTGGCTCAGCGGAGTGGGCAAGGAAGAGACAGGGAGGAAGTGAAACTTGTTACGCATGAGGTGCACTGGCTGGGGGTCAAGCCTGCACATCCCAAATGGATATCGAGAATTCCACCACTGAGCCACCACTGCCCCTCCCTTGCATAAGACCCTTTCCTTTTTACACTCATTGCATCTGCAATTACCTGATGATCAACTGGTGCCCTCCGTGAGACCAAGGACCATGTCATGTTTCCTACTGTCACCTCACTGGCTACCACCCATGAGAGTGATGAATGCAGTCGTGTGTGTGTGTGTGTCTAAATGTCTGAGTGAAGAAATGAGTGGAGCATGGGTGCAGTGAGCAGGTCAGTCACCAGGACACTAGACCACTGCCCTGACTGTCCTTTCCAGCCTGTGGCTGCTCAGACCACGGACAGTGTGACGACGGGATCCTGGGCACCGGGCAGTGCCTCTGTCAAACGGGCTGGACAGGCCGGTTCTGTGACATTCAAGAAGGTCAGTCATGGGATGGCCAGCTGCTGGGGTTGGGCCCCTCCAAGAATATCCAGCTGAGTAACCTCGGTAACCCCTAGTGTGGTGGCAATGAGGCGGGGGCGGGGGACTGACATGGTAGGTGGCCCCCTTTCCACGGTGGAAAGATGCTGGTCCGATCTAGAGTTTGTGTTAGCTGCCTCTACAAGTAATGTGCTTGCATTTTAATCTGGAGAGCGGCTTTGTAGCATGTAGTGATTCTAGAATCTCAGCCTTCCTTGGTTGGCAGAACCTTGGCCAATTTCCTCTCATGGGGGGCGGGGGGTGAGGAGCACTTTGGGAACGTGGTGGGTCCCAACATTTCACAGCACAAGTGCAGGGTGAACGGGGGATCACTTCCTTTGCAGCCTTGCCCCCCGTGTGCACACCTGCTTGTTCTGTTCATGCCACCTGTAAGGAGAACAACACGTGTGAGTGCAGCCTGAACTATGAAGGCAACGGGATAACGTGCACAGGTGAGTGCCGTGTGTGTGTGGGGGGGGGGGGGGGGGGGTTGTGCATGAGTTAGCAGTACACTGCAGGAGAGGAGCAGGGTCTGGTCAGAGTTGCTGGACCCCATTTTAGTTTCTGCTTCCTGCCTGGGCGCCTCCCCTTGCTGAGATTCTAGTTCCTTCTCTGAAAAATGGGTCTGAGCATGCCTGATTCCCCACCTCCCCTTGTAGGTCATGGTTTTAAAATGTCTTTGTAAACTATGGCACCTTTTATTGCTTAGTTGGTTTTGTTTTCCCTAATTCTACAATCATTGCATCTTCAGAAAACTCACTAAAGTATTGGAAAAAAAATCGTAAATCTACTCTCACCACGTGGGATCTACTGTGAACACTGCAATGTCGGTAAAATGTTTGGTTAAAGGCTCAATATCAAGAGACTCAAATGAAGGATGACATCAAATGGTAGATGTTTACTTTTGCCTCACATAGAGGGAAGCTTCCAACACTAATACAGAGATTCTTATGGAAACACGTGCAGGGGCCCAAACTCCTTCCACCTTGCTGCTCTGCCCACATCTCTCATCCTGCCATAAGTGTTTCCTAGACCAAAGCACGGAGGAGGGGAGGGTGGACATAGACCTCCTGCCTTTTAAAGATAGGACATAAAACTTTCCCAAAAAAATCACCATCATGCTGACCTCATCACATATCGCCCCTTGCTGCAAGGAAGCTTGGAAATGCTATTTTTAGCTAGTCAACCATAAACACAGCTAAAAATCCATTCAACACAAAAAAAAGGAGAGAATAGCTATTGGGGGAACTGTATTCATCTTGGCTGCTTGGCTGCCAAACACTTCATGAATAAATACAGCCTTAGCCTGGATTCTCTAAGGGAATAAAATCAGTGACGTAGACATAAAGCACACACGGAGAGGAGTTTATTTCAAGGAAATGGCATATACAGTTGTGGGGAAAGGCAAGTCCTCATCCATGGGCCAGGCAGCAGTCTGGAGACCTCTACTGATTGCAAAGTCTGACAAACCCACAACCTTCAGGTCAGGTCACCGGCTAGAGACCTCACAGGACCATGGGGGGGGGGGGGGTTGTTGTTCCTGTTCTTGTTGTTAGGCGGCATCGAGGTGGTTCCAACCCAGAGGGACCTCATGCACGACAGGAGGAAACACTGCCCAGTCCTGCGCCGTCCTGGCAAATGTCCCTAGGGTGGAGCCCCTTGTTGCAGCCTCTGTGTCCATCCATCTCCTTGAAGGTCTTCCTCTTGCATTCAAAACTGGCAGTCCGGCAACAGACAAAGGGCTTCTACAGACTTCCATCCCAAGAGCCACAGATCAAGTGATAAGAGCACGGGGTTGAGAGAAGGCATAAGCTTTGCCAAGACATCCATGTACACCCCGGTGTCAGGCCACACCCCAGTCACACAATGGAAGAGAATGGCATTTTTGAACAGTGCCATGCCAAACCCGAGAGAATCATAACCCAACGGACACATAGCATTGACCCTCACATACTCACATCAAGTAGCAGTGAAAGGAGAAAGAAGGAAATCCAAGAAGGCTTCCATTCAGTTTCCCATAATGGTGTGACTAATAATGTCACCGTTCAGTCCAAGAAATAGTACCATGAAGCCATTCATCTACCATGATCGTGATCACCTTGTATTGTATGATACAAATCCATAGTAAATAGTACTAAGGGTTCTGTATGACCTGGAGAAGTTTCACAGGTGCAGGGGGTCGGGGAGGGGGTTACATCATGATTTACTGAATCAGGTAACACCAACCCTAGTGGTGTCACTGCATTGACTCCCCCAGGTCCTCAGGTGCTGGGGCGGCCCTTATCCAGGTCTGAAGCCCCAGTGACCCAGGCGGGAGCAGCTCTCACCCTCTTACCTCTGCTCTTGCAGTTGTGGACTTCTGCAAACAGAACAATGGGGGCTGTGCCAAGGTCGCCAAGTGTTCTCAGAAGGACACCAAGGTCTCCTGCAGCTGCCCAAAGGGCTACAAGGGGGATGGTCACAGCTGCACGGCGATAGACCCCTGTGCAAACGGCCTCAATGGTGGCTGTCACGAGCATGCCACCTGCACGATGACTGGTCCGGTGAGTGGCTCTTCCACAGAGAAGCAGGGGGGGATCTGTTGGGGCTTCGCTCCATCTGGCTTCTCCACCTGCCTTGGGTCCTGCTCACCCTTCCACTGCTCCCAAAGCTGTTCTTCCCACTCAGGCTCTTCTTGCTAAAAGCTGGAGAACTTGATGCAAGCTAAATGCAGTGTGGTCTTTGAGAGAAAAAAAAGGGGCATTTGGGGAAAAACTGGGGAAGTTCCCATCAGACCCATTGTTTTGGTGATCCATCACGGCTTTGTTTAGACTGATGTGCCATGCTCAGGTAAGACGCTGACAGGAGGGTGAATGCTCTCTGCTCTTGTGGCAACTTTTCTGTACATCGAAGATGATTCTAATTTTTTTTAATGTATCCAAATGAAAAGATGATGGGCATGATGAAAAGATGATGAGGGGCTTGACAGGGCCAGTTGGGGCAAGCACATATATCTGTCGACGCCAGTCAATGTTCTGTGTGGGGAAGGCAGAGGGAGTTCTGATTAGTGACTCGATGCCCGTTGTGGGGTTGGAGGCACACAGACTTTGAGACGTAGCTCCTGGGCTTCAAAGCCATGTGGTCCTAGGTTGGCTACTTCCACTCTCTGTACCTCCTTTCCCTCATCTGTCAGGTGTTGGAGAATAACGCAGCCTATGGGCAGGAACGGGCTCATTACTGACTTAGCGCATGGTCACAGAGAATCCACTCTGCATGTTTATAGGTGTCAGTGGTACGGCATTCAAAAGGAGAGACAAAACCCCTGACTTGCTAGAGCCCTTGCGAGCCCTGGTAGTGTAGTGGGCTATGTAGTTGGCTTCTAATCGCAAGGTCAGCAGTTCGAAACCACCAGTTGCTCCAAGGGAGAGAGACGAGGATGTCTAGTCCCATAGACAGAGTCTCATTCTACTCCATCCTATACGGTCACCATGAGTCAGAATGGATTTCGTGGCAGTGAGTTTGGTTTGGTTTGCTGCACAAATAGAAGGAGCCTTGGAGGGACCGTGGCTAAAGTACTTGACCACTAACTAAAACGTTACCGGTTCACACCTGCCAGCTACTCTGCAGGAGAGACTGGATTTCCTGCTTCTGTAAAGATTCCAAAACCAAACGTACACTCATTGAGTCAATGGCACCTCATAGCAAGCCTAGGGGACAGAGCAGCACTGCTCGTGTGCGTCTCTAACACTGCAACTCTTTCTTGTGATGACCAGAGCCTCGGAAACCCTAGCAGGCAGTTCTACTCCAGCCTGCAGGGTCACTGTGAATTGGAGTTGACTTCAACTCATCCCAGGAGAGGGAGGAGGGCAACGTGCAGCAGAGAGAGAGATGCACAGGAAGCTGCTGTCACAGCACAGAAGGCACAGGAGGGACATAAGTAAGGCCAGTGTGTTAAGGGAACTGGGAGACCCTTATAGTTAGGGTGGTAGGGAAGGTCTCTCTGAGGAGGTGAATCTCGGAGATATAAGTGCATGACTACCTTTCGCCATGAGCCTGCACTAAAGCCGGCCAGAGTGGTTGCCCCTGGAAGGAGAGGCAGACGTTCTCGGTCCTGCTTTGCTGGATGGTCCTGCTTTGCCCGGGTACATGGGTGACTTGGGGTTCTGGAGCAGGGTCTCCTTCCATCTGTCCTCATTCTCTCTCCTCAGGGCCAGCAGAAGTGCAAATGTAACAGTCATTACGTGGGCGATGGGCTGGACTGTGAGCCGGAGCAGCTGCCCATCGACCGCTGCTTACAGGACAATGGGCAGTGCCATGCAGATGCCAACTGCGCCGACCTCCACTTCCAAGGTCAGTGCAGTCGCATGTGACCGGCCCCAAGGTGCAGGCCTGGAACAGGGACCTGTGCAAGAGAAAGGAAGAAACAAAAGCCAAACAACCCAGGCCTTTCCCCAGGACCCTATAAAGACAGTGGGTCTCTGCTCGCAGCAGGGCCAGGTTAATTCGGAATTGAACGTCGACCCTCCCAACAGCAGGAAGAGAAAAGGCTTTCAGCCCTGAATCTTCTTTTTTTGTTGTTTTATTTTGTTTTAATGGCATCACTGCCCTGGTGGGAGTAGGAAGCCCAGCCTTGCTCCTGGAGAGCTGCTGCTGGATTTGAACCATCAACCCTGTGGGCCGCAGTCCCACACACAACCACTAGGCCACCCAGAGCTCAGCCCCCTGAGTCTTCTTTAATGTCTTTAATTCAAATTGAATTAAATCAAAGAAGCACAAGTTAGGGGGTGAAACAAAGGGGAGGCACTCGCCACTTGCAGAAGCGTTTTCTGAGCTGTTGTATTAATAGTAGCCCAATGACTGCCATAGGTCTCAAGAAGGATTTGGTTGGCTTCCCAAATCATAAGTCAGTAGGTATAACTAGATGAAGAATCCTAGCATCATTAGGTTAAAAAAATTAAGTGAAAGTGTAAACTACGGAAAGCCCATTGCTGTGGAGTATGACTCGGAGAGTTGATAGGAAGCAGCAAAACTGCCCCAGGGTTTCCAAGGATGTCACTTTTGCAGGAGCAGACCTTCATTTCTTGATCCCATAAAACAATTTATGAGTTGAAGCCACCAAACTTGGAGTTAGCAGAGAAGTGCTTAATCACTGCCCCACTGGCCACCTTGGAATGTGCAGAGCTATAGACAATAGGGCCTCTTGAAACCTCACAGAGAACAATCAGAAAGGTCCCACACATTAAATTTTGAACCCGAACAAGGAGAGACTTAAGTGGGTTAGAAAGTGATTGGTGCTCTGAGCTGGGGGGGGGGGGGGGGGGGGGGGGGGGGGTTGACGCAGTGATTTTGCTGGTCGATTTCTATTCATCTCAATAATACCTTTTGCCACAATGTCTGCGTATGTGTTAAATGCTGAAACACTTCAAATCCCCTTGCAAATGAGAAGAAAACATGGGGCCTATATAAGGCCTTGCCTTTTTTCACAAAGAGATTCCCAATATCATTGAGGAACTTTTTTTTTTAATTAAGAAGAAAAAGAAAAGAAAGAAAAATGCCCAAAGACAGCAATGTATCTCACACTGATGGTATCACTGAGCCAAGAGAACAAGCACAGCTTGGGAAAGAGAATAAGCTCTAAAGGAGGTGAAAGGGGGTCGTTAGAGAAGCTTAATCTTTACTGGATCCGTGGGACCTAGAGTGCCCATACACAATTTCCTCCTCTGGGATTTAGTGGGAAGCTGCTATCCCACTTTCAGTGTGTGCTGCCATCTTGTGCTGTACAACATTCATCCTGTACAACTGCATAACTTTGCAGAAAAACAGGTCTCACCTCAGAAACCCCAGTGGCAGAAGGGCCTCAGCCCATGTGTTCTACTAACTGTATCAAGGGACTCCTGGTGGCATAATGGGTTAGACAGCAGGTTGCTAAGCGCAAAGCCAGCAGTTCAAAACCACCAGCCACTCTGGAAGAAAGATGAGGCTTTGCACAGGGGCAGTTCTGCCGTGGCCTGTAGGGTCACTGCGAATTGGAACTGAGTTCGATGACAGTGAGAGATACATCCAAATCGATCTTACTTCCAAAAATTTTTTAATGTTTTTTCCATCTCATTCAAATTTTTTCCATTACAGAAATCACTTGCTTTCAACAACAAAGATTACCAAAGCTGAAAGTAATTTGGTGTTGAAAGGAGTATGAATACAGTCCTAAGACTATCCCTGTAAAGAGTTACAGTCTCAGAAACCCACTCAGGCAGTTCTAGGGTCGCTGTGAGTAGGAACCAATTCAGTGGGAGTGGGTTTGTTTGTTTCTTTCATTTTGTTTCATTTTGCTTTGTCTTGTCCCGTGGTGGAACCTTGAAGGAAGCATGAATTGAGCTAAGCAGCAAAGTTCCTCTGGGTGCAACTCCCAAGAGCAGCAGTGTGTTTCTGCTGGGGATGGACTGGTCAGATGCCAGGATTGTCCAGGGCCCACTGAGAAGAGCACAGAAGTGAACATAGCCATCGAGGCTGTGTTCCTCATGGGAGTAAGTGAGACAAAATAAGAGAGGACACACAGTGGACAGAGGCAGTGAGGACACGAGAGAGCCTCCCCCAAAGCTCCCTGTCCTGTGACGTTTCTGAGCTGAATGGCAGTGCTGGGCTGAAGCAGATGGGGAGAGGAGGAGGCAGTCTGAAGAGCCTAGTGGGTGGTCTTCTGTGGCCAAGGTATTGTGAACAGCCAAAAGCAGAGGCTCTCTACTCAGTTGCTGTTTCGGATGAATCTCTGGACTCTGATCTTGATTGCCCGGTTAGAAAAGAGGTCACTCAAGTGGACAGCCCTTTACAGAAGGGTCACAAAGAAGAAGCGAGCCAGTCAGGGTGCAGCATAGTACCATGGAAACACACAACTTTCCTCTAGTTCTTTAATGCTTCTCCACCATTACCCCCCACCCCGCCATTATCATGACCCAATCTCTCTCTCACAAATCCAGCTAGACCAGAGCATGCACACTGGTACAGAAGAGAGCTCGAAGCACAGGGAACCCAGGACAGATATGCCCCTCAGGACCAATAATGAAAGTAGTCATACCAGGAGGGGAAGGTGGGGAGAGAAAAGGGGAAACAAGCCCGATAATCTATATATAGCCCCCTTCCAGAGGGATGAACAACAGAAAGATGAGAGAAGGGAGACATCAGAAAGTGTGAGACATGAAAAAGAATTGTATAAATTACCCAGGGTTCATAAGGGGAAAAATGACCTGATCTCAAGGGCTCATGTAAGAGAAAATATTTTGAAAATGATGAGGGCAACAAATGAGCTTGACGCAATAGATATATATGGATTGTGATAAGAGTTATACAAGCCCCCAATAAAATGATAAAATAATAATTATTATTATTATTTTTAAAAAAGGAAAAGATGTAACCATGAACACAAACAAGCAAAACTGTTCCAACATCTTAGCTAGAAAAGGATATGCCACTTTTGTTCCCCAGCATCGTGGTCGGAACACGGTCTTTGGTAGACACTCCTTTGGAGTAGTTTCAATTGGGACGGGGTGTGACTCATGCTGCCAGAGGATATTTATAAGACTGGGAAGTAATCCTATATAATCTCAAGTTTAACAATTCTTTTTAAAACTATATTATTTGGTATGGTACCAGTATATGGATGGATGGATGAATGGATGATGGGTGATGGAAAGAATGATAACTAGCTACATAGATGAGAGGACTTGAAAGTGTTAATGGAAAAAAGCCCCTTCTCTTTTCCCTCCATTTCTTCACGCATTCTTCATATAGCATGTGACTGAATCAAAGGGTCTGAAATGATATCAGCATGAAAGTTACCAAAAATGAGTAAAAAATGCCAAAATAATAGCCAGAGTCATGACTGTTTCTGGACAAAAGTTTCAGGTCATTTTTGTTTTATTTCTGTGTAATTTCTTTCTGTCTTGCCCCCATATCTACAAGGAGCGTGTTCTTTTAAGAATTAGGGGAAAATGCTTATTTTAAATGCGATCTCCAGGGGGAAGAGGCTTCTCAGACGGCCTGGGTGCAACAGACCTTCCACCTCGGAAGTTCCTCCAGGTGTCTTTGCTGGGCTGGCTCTGCAGCAAGGGCAGCAGACAAGCCTGCTCACCTGCGAGACCTCCCCCTCTTCTAGATACCACCGTCGGAGTGTTCCACTTACGCTCCCCACACGGCCAGTACAAGCTAACCTTTGACAAAGCCAAAGAAGCCTGCGTCAATGAAGCCGCAACCATAGCAACCTACAGCCAGCTCTCCTATGCCCAGAAGGTGAGCACAGGCAATCAGGCGTTGGGCAGGGCAGGGTCTACAGGGCAGGAGGTTCAGTCTCTTCTCATGATGGGAGGTGTAGGCTCTTGTCTTCTCAATGTGTAGTGCAGGGCATCCACCAGGTCTTGTTTACTGACTCTGCCATGCCTCAGAGGTCACGGGCTGGCACAAGCAGTGAAGCACTCAGCTACTCACCGACATTGGCAGTTTGAACTCACTCCAAGGAGCCTTGGAAGAAAGGTCAGGCAGTCTGCTTTTGCAAGGTCACAGCTGTGCAAATGCTCTGAGGGAGTTCTACTTGGCAAGTCAGCAGGAGTCCCTGTGAGTCTGACTCGGCCCAATAACACTCAAACGCTGCCAGCGATTCAATAGTGACTCAGCATGAGTCTCTAGAACAAGGTAGAATGGTAGACAGGGTGAGTTTCCAAGGCTATAAGAGTTTACAGGAGTAGAAAGTCCGTGTGTCTCCCACTGAGCTGCGAGTGGTTTCAAACAACCAACCTTGCACATCGCAACCCAACAGGTAACCACTTGGCCACCAGGGCAACTGATACACGTTTAGGTTATTTAACTGTGTCGGGTACCACTCTGTGGACATTGCTCTTCACCCTTGGAACCCCTCTTCACGTTCATTGTGGCTGTTGAGTGCTCCTGAATCAATTTCAGCTCAGACCGAGTGACCCCACATGACAGCCTAGAACTGACTCATAGGGCCTTCCCTGCCATCCTCTTCGTGAGAGCATACTACCAGGCCTTGCTCCCGTGCAGCCATGGGGCAGGCTCAAACCCCGAAACTACAGACCTGCAGCTCAGTGTTTAATCATGGCTCCACCAGGTCTCCTTGTCCAGAGAGTGGGTGTCATTAGGTTGGGTTCTGAAAGGCTAAAGCCACATACCCAGCTCAGAGAGCTGATTCAAATGTAGCTTTGAACCCAAAAATCTGTTCTCCGCTACGAACAGCAATTTTATCTTCTCAAAGTTCAAAGGAGGGCCTCATCCATGTCAACCCCTTCCTAGCCTTGGGTGTTCCTTGATGTTCTGGTGATCTGTACCTGGCATCTGTCTTTTCCCGTGTGTGTAAGCGTGTGGTAGCTTAGAAGTGATCAGCTTTAGAACCCACTCCACTGGGTATGACCTAACTAACACAACCAAGAATATCCTTCTTCTACAAGGACTTCCACAAGTGTTGCGGGGTTAGAGGTCCCGCACATATTTGAGGGAGACATAATTCCATGCACACTAATGATCTATTAGAGTTCCATCTACCCAGATGCAGAAGAACCACCATTCCCTGGGTAATGGTTGGTAGCACATTCTTTCTTTAGAATACCGCAGAGGGAATGAGTATGAAGGACGTGGGCACCAACAGGAAAGAGAAGGTAGCACTTCTCACATCTATGCATCCAATGGCTTGTTACAGAGATGTAACAAGAGCATAGTCCATGCCAAGCTCCGGGCATAGACTGGTGAGCAAAATGACAGCGAGTTCCTGACTCCGTGGAGTTTGTGGTCTGATGAGGGCATCGGGCGAGAAGCCAATGATCCCATGACAGATAGGAAATGGCAGCTGATCCGTGGCCCCATCTGTCTCTCCACAGGCCAAATACCACATCTGTTCAGCGGGCTGGCTGGAGTCAGGGCACGTTGCCTACCCCACAGCCTACGCCTCCCAGAAGTGCGGGGCCGGCATTGTTGGGATTATCAATTATGGCGTGAGAGCTAACAAGAGTGAGATGTGGGATGTCTTCTGCTACCGGGTAAAAGGTAACGAACTCCCCCAGCTGCACGCCAGCTGCTGAGCCACCGCAGCCTGGCCAGCCACGCCTCCTCCCTGGAAACGAGACCCCGTGTGTTCCTGTCTTCCAGATGTTAACTGCACCTGCAAGGAGGGCTACGTGGGAGACGGCTCCTCATGCAGTGGGAACCTGCTGCAAGTCTTGATGTCCTCCCCTTCCCTCACCAACTTCCTGACGGCATGTCGTGGGGCCGCTTGCTTTCTCCGTGGGCCAGGGTTGCATCAGAGTGGGGGGCTTGGGGAAAGGCCACAGAGAGGCAGTGGTGGGTCCCTGTTAGAATGCTCACCATCTGCAAGGGGGTCCTGAGTCTGCTTCCCAGCCAAGGCATCTCACGTGCAGCTACCATTCGTCTGCCATAGCATGTTGTTAGAGAGCTGAACAGGTTTCGAAAGACCCAGACAGATGTGGAAGAAAAAGCTGAGATCTGGGAGTTAAGTATCTGCTCTGCAGGAGTAAGATGCTCCGTGATCAGGATAGACACGGTTCAGTACGTCTTGCAGTGGTCTTTCTTGAAGTCCAATTAGCAGCATGGAGCCCATGCACATTTAGCTCTGAATTTGAAGCCACATCAATACCCTCCAGGGAACACCCACTGAAGACACTGCCCCCATTTGGAGAAAGAGAGTGTGGGTTGAGCAGAAACGCTGAGCTACCCATAACACCAGGCATCACGAGCTTGTCTTGGGCATTTGCTGCACTAGGCACTGCTCCTGACCCTTCTTACAGACCCACTTCCTTCGGCCCCCAGAATGCAAGCCAGGTGAGGCTCAGATGCCCTCTGCCTTGAGTGCCAGGGTATCCGCAGCCCCTCAGACAGTGACCGGCACATAGTCGGGGCTCGATAAAACTTATGAAAAGGAGGAGAGTCTCATACAATCTGATGAGGTCACTTTGGTTATTATCCCCATTTTGTAGACTATGAAGTTGGAACTAAGCAGAGTCATGGTAGCTAGAAATACACAAAGGATGAATACTTTGATCGATATTGTTATTGAGTGGAAATTTGACTTATGGTGATATTACTGGGCAGGCGAGGGGGGGGGGAGGAGGGGGTAAAGCGGAGGGAGGCAATGTCAAAGCAAAACTCTTAGGCAAAGTACTCCAGAGGCCCTGTCCGTAAAATGAGCCAGTCAGATTGAGTAGTGCAGTGTCTAACAATGTGTTCAACACATAGGGATTGAGCCCTTCCTGTGTGCGTGAGCGGCTTCGGTGAACAAAGCAGACAGGGTCAACTGTACAGGGACGGGACGAGAAGGCTAAGTGGTGACTGTGGTTGGCACCACCACAGGGTGACCCCTTGCATACGGCAGAGCAGAACCAAGCTGCACGGCGTTGTCAGGAGCTCAGTTTTCAGGAGCAGAGCACCAGGCCTTTCTGTCGAGGCACCCCTGAGTGGACACCAACTTCCAACCTTTCTGGTAGTTGCTTAATAGCAGAGTGGAAGTGTCGAAGGAGCCCCAGGTCCCGATTCAGTACTGAGTGATGAGGGCAGGCCTTCCTGCAAAGATGGCGTTTGAGCAAAGAGACCAGAGGGGAGGAAGTAAACTGCATAGACTTGGAAGAAGGCTGAGGGTGGAAGGAAGAGGCAGGCAGGGGAAGTAAGGCCAGAGCTTCTAGGGCAAGTCCGAGGCACCGCGGGGAAGCCAGAGTGCTTACAGACGAAGGAGAGAGGGGACAAGTGGGTGTGGGGTCAGAGGCGCTGTGGTGGCAGACAGTGTGGGCCGCCTGGGCCATGGAAAGGACTTTCACTTCTCCTCTGAGCAAAAGCGGGCATTGCTGAGTTTTGAGACCTGAAGACTCAGGATTTGACTTGTGCATAAAGGACGTCCCCGGAGGCAGCTACGCTGACAGTAGCTGTGGCATGGCTGTGACAGAGGGCACATGATTCCTTGGGGAAGGGAAAAGGTTCCTCAAACTCACCCAAGGGTCCCTCAAAAGAAACCAACCTCGGGAGTACTCCCAGAGGGGGGCAGTCTGGGACCCTCTTCAGTCATCCTCCCTCCCACTCCAGCCCTGGACCAGTGGGTCACATCCTCCTTCCTCTCCACAGGAAGTGCTGGCCTATTCGAAGAGCTCCGCCAGGGGCAGGGCCTTCCTGAAGCTGTTGACGGACCTGTCCGCCCGCGGGACCCTCTTCGTGCCCGAGAACAACTGGCTTGAGAAAAACGAGGTAAGCGATGTCCCGGCCTCATGCATCCAGTGTCTGATGACATCCCAAAACAACCAACCACGGCCAGCAGTCTCATCTGACTCAGGATGACCTGTAGGGCCGGGAGAACTCTCTCCAAGTTGCTGGGGCTGGAATTCTTTTAGGAGTAGACAACTTCATCGATCTGCTGCAGAGCGCCTGGTGTTTTCAAACTGCCCACCGTGTGGTTAGCAGCCCATTGCATGACCCACGACGGCACGAGGGATCCCAACTTCAGACAGATGCTCCTCGGGGGCCTCAGGGAATGATTCTCAGTCAGGCCACAACACGGGTTCCGGAACCTCCACCCTCGTGCTCAGAAGTGGACAGATGAACCGAGGCGGAGTGGTCTTGCGGGAGCATGATCAGAGGCCTGGCCGGCAGCTGACTTAGGTGGCCTGCTCGGGCTCCGGCAGGCTGGCCCAAGCCCATGCTTGCAGGGAGGACAGGGAGCAAGAGCCGTGGCAGCAAGCCCTGTCCCACCAGTCCTTTCAGCCTCTGCGGGGTCCCGTGTGTTAACCTGCTGCTGGACCAGCAGATCCTCTGGTCAAGCCTGGCATCTAAGCAGAAGGCTCTCAGAGCTCCATGGCCAAGGGTGAGGGGCAGAGAAAGAGAAGAACTGGGCTCTGTGGCACACGAGAGGCACAGAGAAAAGCTGGAATAGGAGTGACTTCAATGCAGTGATGATGACAGAACAGTACACACCCTTTTGGAACCTACTCGCGCTTGTGTGAAAGACCCAAGAGGGTTGGCTGGCTGCATGTAGGCCCTGCCCCATTAGCCACCAAGGAGGAACTGCACCTTCACCCACCCCTTCCCCACCCCTCTGGGCTTCTCAGTGGGTGTCCAAGGGGTGGCTTTAACAAACAGAAGTCCCTGCCCCACAATTCAAGAGTCTAGCAGTCCAAATGCAGGCACTGAGGGGAGGCTCTTTCCACCTGCTCTGCAGGCAAATCCTTGTCTCAGCTTCTCTCCTGTCCCTCCCAGATGTCCACAAGGTACCTGTGTCCCCCTACCCAGACTTGGTCTCATTGTGCTCTTTATAAACCTCAAAAGGGAGTACCGTATTTTTTTGGACCATAAGATGCACATGACCAAAAGACACACCCAGTTTTTAGAGGAAAACAAGAGAAAAAAATTCTGAACCAAATAGTGCCAGTATACTGAAATGTTCTGGGTACCACACCTTTAAACCAGAAGACACACCCTCAGTTCCCGCCCCCCCCCCCCTTTGGGAGGAAAAAAGTACATTTTCTGGTTTGAAAAAGGACGGTAGGTTTCAGACATGCCCTCCATAGCTATGGCCTCCTTTACACAAAAAAGGAAACCCTATGGCCCAACCTGGGAAACTTCATGTTGAGGATCCCCAAGCCTACTAGGGGAGACACAAACATGACTCTAACATAGCCTCCCAAAGCCCACTCCTCCGAGCAAGAAACCCTGCCTCAAACAGACCTGGCTTTCACTCCTACTGCTACATCCCCGGCTCACTCTTGATCACCAGGCAGTGGCAAAAACAAACAAACTGAGTTTGTGAGAAGTGCTAGGTTTTCTAACTTAGGTCTATCTAGATAAGACAGATGCAATAAACAACCAGGAGAAGAAAACAACAGGATCGATGGTTCCAGGAGGACATGGATGAGGAGTAGGCGGGGAAAGGAAGAGGAGTGTCAACAAACCCAGGGACAAGGGAACAAGTGATCTAAAATTGATTGCGGGCTGGGCCCCAGTGGCGTAGTGGTTGTGCGCGGGACTGCGGCCCACTGGGACGGAGGTTCAATTCCAGCAGTGGGGTAGGGTCTCCTACTCCCACCGCCGGAGAGCAGTGATGCTCCTCCCCCCCAAAAAAAAAAAAAAAACATAAAATTGATTGCAAGGAGGGCGAAAGAAAGCCTGGAGAGGCTTGATAAAGGGCGATGCAGGGAAAGGAATTACTGAAACCCAAATTAAGGCTGAACACGATAGTCGGACAAGAGGCAAGAAAAAGGAGTGGAGACCCAAAGCCCATCTATAGATAATTGGACATCTCCTTACAGAAGGGTCACAAGGAAGAGACGAGCAAGTCAAGGTGTGATACAGCACTGACGAAACATACAATTTTCCTCTTTATGCTTCATTCCTTCCTTTAATGCTCCCCCTCACCCCCACCTTATCATGGTCCCAATTCTACCTTTCAAATTTGGTTAGACCAGAGCATGTTCACTGGTACAGAGAAGAGCTCACAACACAGGGAATGTAGGACAGACCCCTCTGGACCAATAATGGGAGTAGTGATACCAGGAGGGGCAGGGGAAGGTAGGGGGAGAAAAGGGAAACCAATCACAATAATTTAGGACCCCCTCCCAGAGCAACAGACAACAGAAAAGTAGGTGAAGGGAGACATTGGTCAGTGCGACATGAAAACACAAGAATAATTTATAAATTATCAAGGTGTCATGTAGTGGGTCAGGGAATAGGCTGATAGCAAGGGCTCAAGTAGAAAGAAAGTGTTTTGAAAATGATGACGGCAATGTATGTACATATGTGCTTGACACAATGGATGGAGGTATATGGATTGTGATAAGAGCTTTAAGAGCCCCCATAAAATCATTTTAAAAATAAATAAAAACAAAAAGAACCCAAGATTGTGGCTTTACAAGCCACCCATGTGTTTCTTCTTTTCTCTCAGACTCTGTCTGGACGGGACATTGAGCATCACCTCGCCAACGTCAGTCTCCTCTTCTACAATGACCTGGTGAATGGCACGGTCCTGCAAACCAGACTGGGAAGCCAGCTGCTCATCACATCCAGCCAAGACGAGCCCCGTGCGGTAGGGAAAGTCTCCTGGGCTTGTCGAGAAAACCCATTAAGGCATCCACCCTGGTGCTTAGTAGACAGCAGCTTGGGCAAGTAAGCAGTCAGCCCCCAGTTAGGGGAGGTCCTGTCTGCACCTCATAGGACACTGACTGGAGAAGAGGCCTGTGGTCCCCCGCGGGCCTTAGGAGCTCTTCATGAGGAATGAGCAATGAAGCCGTTTCCAAGTCCACCTGCATCCCCGCTTTCACATCAGCTTGTTGGTGGGGCACGCCAACTTTAGGGGTCAGAGGGCCTGGATCTGAGTCTCAGTGGTCCTGCTTGCTATATGTGGGTCTTTAGACAAGTTGTCCCACGTCTCCGGTCTTCTGTTTCCTTGGCTGGAACTGAGATGATGGTGATTGTGTGAGGGCTGGTGATGTGTAAAGGATGCTGACAATGGGGTGATGATCTTCAAGGTGGTGATGACGGTCCCAGTGGTGAGGATGATGGTGGTGGTGGTGGTGGTGCTGGTAATAATGGAGGTGGTGGTCATAGCGATGGCCATTATGTCCAAACCTTAGGATATTATGGGGAATTCCATGTGAGTCAGGCTGCCGGAGCTCTTAAAAAAATGCTGACATATAATGCTTTTTTTTCCCATGTTTACTGGTAGATGATTTCTATTATTACAGACCGGTCCACTTGGACCAGTGCTTCTCATATTTTAACATTCACTTGAACCCCCCAGGGATCTTGCTGAAATGCAGACTGTGACTCAGGAGGTGGAGTGTAGAGACACAAGCTGTACCTTTCTCACGAACACCACACTTGGAGTAGAAAGGGATTCGATTACGTAAAACATGCCTTCATTAACAGCATGGTGTATTGTTCAGAGCAATCTGGAGTCAAGTGTGGGGGTCTTGGAATCTCTGGCCCGTGGCTCTGAGACCACGGGGTTGGATAAAATGGGCCTTGGGGGTTGGATAAAAACCCGAAGCTCCTTAGGGTTTGTAATACTCCTGGGTCTACACTCTGACCTCTTCTAGGGGAGGCATGGAATAGTACGGTAGCTTTGCCAGGTTCTGGGCTGTGCAGACCGGGAGTGGCCTTACACCACTGCCTTCAGCAAAGATCTTGGCTTTAATGTCCTAGAGAAACCGGACAACTCCCTCCTGCTCACTCAGGGAGGGAAAATCCAATGGTCTCCTTCAATCCTCTTCTCATTTCTCCAAAAGGAGACCAGGTTTGTCAACGGAAGAGCCATCCTGCAGTGGGACATCCTTGCCTCCAATGGGGTCATTCATGTCATCTCTGGGCCTTTAAAAGCACCCCCTGCCCCCGTGGTGAGTATCCAAGGATCCTAAGAAGGGTCCAGCGCAGCCCCAAGCATCAAATTGGCAGGAAATATCTCCCCCAGGAAATATCACCTTCCCCCTCCAGAGACCTGCGGAGGCCCCTGCCTCGAGGACAGTAAGTTCATCAACCCCACGTCCACCACAGCCACGCAGCCCCTGCCACCATTCCTCCCTGTCCAACACAAGCAGGTGGAGAAAACACCCAAGGGGGAGTAGCGTAGCCTGACTTCTGCTGCTGGTCCCTCCACTTCAGACCTGGGTGACACAAGGCGAGTCCCAGAACCTCCCTGAGCCGTTTTCTCACCAGAAAAACTGGACCATGAGGCCTGCCCTTGCGTTCCTGGAAGGATTCCGAGCTGGGACACTCCAATTCCCGAGTTTGAATTCTGATTTCCTCCTGAGAGCGTGAGGGATGAGGGAGCATGGCTGACTGCTGGAAAGCTCAT
>PVJH01022499.1:0-36560 GCA_004026705.1 Nesogale talazaci
CCAGCTCCTTACATAAAGGATCAAGGAGAGAACCCTTGAGAACCTTGGAAGATGGCATTGGAGATCTCTGTCTGAAGTGGCAGGGGCCACAGAAACCAAATGTGGCATAGTCTGGAACAGTGACCCCGAGGAGCAGTCAATGAGGTACATCTCCTTCCTTCCTGTGGAATTGTGGGACAGAATTACAGATAGATTGACTTCCAGGCTGATGGAGTCAAATGCTCAGGGGCCACATGGCTAAGAGAGGATGGATTGCAGAGATACTAAGCTGCCAGGTGGTTAAGAACCTGAGAGAAAGGTAGCTGCTGGCAGAGGAGACCAAATACTGTTTCACTTGCTGATCCAGACTAGTAGTGGCCTATTTACTTCCCCAATAAACTTCTTTGATTGTTTCAATTGTTTGTGAGTTCTTTGTGGCCCTTGCAATAAATGATCAAACCCAGTATGAATGCCAAGTAGTATGGGAGGATTGCTGGTGTCGGACTAGGTAAAGGAGGATGGAATACAGAGGCCTGTCTCACTCCTGCTTTGTGGCAACAGAGAAGCCACAGGAGGTCAGAGATGACCTCCCATTACAATTCATCGCAAATAGATGATTACCCAGGGATGAGTTCCATAAAAGTAAAAATTGGAAAGGTTACTATATTAAGGGTATTCAAATAATTCACAGTAGTCCACGCCTACAATTGATTCTTGTCCAAGATGCCACTTTCCCTACTAAGGCATTGATAAGGAGATAAAAGTACAAGTCATAGATAGGAAGACTATGCTCACAATATATATTACTTACAAAATGTTTCTTTTTTTTAGAATATATAAGAACCCCTATAACAATAATAAGAAGGCAAATAACTCATTTAAAATGGAAAAATGGGAAGCCTTCCATAAAGGAAATTGTATCAAAAACCAATGATCATGAATCGCAATGCTCAAAATAATTAGCCATTGTGAAAATTCAAATTAAAATATATTTCACACCCATAAGTATGGCTAAACTTAAAGTGATTGACAGCCATTCTGCTTCTGTCCATGAATAATTAACTGCTATAGGAATTTCCCTTCCCGTGTAAACAAAAATTCTGGACAAAATTTGAATTTGAAGCAAACATTGAAACAATGTTTCCAGACATTGAACAATAGACAACAGAGAACTGGGACCCCTAATAAAAGGAAAATAAACAAAGTCCATCTTAAAAATGTTCCAGTGTATTTCTGAGAAGCAATTTCCAGGCCTTAGAGTGGGAAGGGTGAGCTTGGATGGTGCCTGGTGGCGTCTCTGATTTGCAAACTTTAGAAGACAGCAGTCAGAGTTTGGGATAGCCAGCCTGGCTGAAATTTATGAGTCAGAAGAACACAAATGCAGGAAGTTACACGGAGAGAGGGACACATTCTTCTACAGAAATCTACAAGCTGAGCTGAGCCCTGGTGGTGCAGTGGTTGTGTGTGGGACTGTGGCCCTCAGGGTTGATGGGTCAAAGCCAGCAGCAGGTCTTTAGGAGCAAGGCTTAGCTTCCTATTCCCACCAGGGCAGTGATGCAGAAAAAAAAAAGAGAAAAGAGAAAAGAAATCTAGAAGCTGATTTTAAATTTATATGAAAACTAGAATGAAATTGAATTGTTAATTAATTTTGAAGTGGAAACAAAGTCAAATTTAGCACACTATCTGGCAGCATTGTATAAAGCAGTAATAAATGCAACATTTAATATTGCCATTGAATCTATTCCAATTCAAAGCAACTTCCTACGCCTCAGAGAAGAACTGTGCCCACTTAGGAACATAATGGCAGGTGAATTTTCCCATCAGGGGTCTGAATTTCATGTTGAGCAATTTCCCCACTCAGTTGACTCACAAACAAAAGCACATTCGCTGTCCTGAGGACTGGAATGCAATGCCTTTCCCCCTCTTGATTTGCATTTCCAGTAAGGTTCGTTAATTGCACGTCCAGTAGTCTGCTGATTTGGGGTGACGACAGAACAATGTTGTCTGGCTGGAAATAATTGGTCTCCTTCTCTTCCAATCATGGGAAAAGAATCCAGGGCTGGTGAGGTCTTCCCTTGCAGAGGGGTTTTGAAGATTTGTATAAGATGGTATAAGATTCCTGAGCATGAGACAAGAACACTACCTCATTGCCTGGGAATCTGGAATAAATAGATAACTTGGGAATAGAAACCTGTCTTTACCTTGGTTTGTATTCTTATAGCAGTGGCCCCACATGTTATTTATCCTTTGGTGTTTGACTAATTACATTCAGCATAATGGATTCCATTCATGTCATGAAGTGTTTCATGTTTTACTTTGTTTTGGTTTAGGGGTGCATAGTATTCCATTATGGGTAAAAAAAAACAGTATTTCTTTATACATTCTTTTACTGATGGGTTTTTGAGCTGTTTTCAATTGTTTGCTATTGTGAACTCTTCTTCCATGATGATGGGAAAGCGTACATCTCTTTGTGTTCTGACTCTCATTCTCTTGAGGTATATGTTCAGTAAAGCTATTTCTGGGTCACAAGGGGTTTACATTCTCAGTTATTTGAGTGCCCTATTGATTCTCACAATGACTGTACATGTTTACAAACCTCCTAGCAGCACATGAGTTCTGGCATGAGTTGTTTATTTGCCTTTTTTTTAATTGATCTATCACTATGGGCACAAGTTGAGGACAAAGGCAAAGACATATCATCCAAATGAGGGGGGCCATGAGGAGGAGGTCACAAGGTCATCCAATGATTCATAACCACTTAAATAAATCATGGAATATAAAGGAAAACTCACAAATTCATATTTAGTGTCAGATCAATACACCAATAGTTACAAGTGGGACTTCAGAAGGGGAAATGGAAGGATGAGTGGAAGATGTATGTTATGTTAGACAGAATAGCGTACAGTGTTGGTTCAGGGTCTTCAAACCAAGACAGTCAAGGCATGAATGATAGGACATGACTCAAATTAAGGTTGTAAGGATATTTAGCATATGCAAGCAGATTGATTATGTTACTAACTTCAACATGATTATTTTGAGAATCGTGGGTCTTAGTTCTCCAAAAATCCAAACCAATCTCACTGACACTATAGTTGACTCCAAGTCATCATGACATGCATACATACCATCAGCCTTCACACCCCAACCAAATTTGGGGAGAAGACTCTATTATTTTCATGAAGATTAGTTCAAACACCAGGGGGTGCTGGTATTCTTTCAAGTGAAAACATTATTGAAAACATTTTCCTTCTAGATCAAGCAGAATATACTCTGGAAAGATTTATATTTTTCTGACTTTTTTCATTTTATAATTTCCCCCTTTAAGGTATCAGGAGCTCTTTAACTAAAAGACAGAAGATACCTTTATAATGGGAGTGTTTTCCTTGTTTGTGTATATAGCATGACTTGGGGTAGAGAGTCAATGGGCCTGTCACGTAGAGATACATGATTCAAAGTGTCTAGCTATTCTTTTTTACCTTCGCTGCTCTTATATTCTTGTGGTATGAGCCCTCATGGTTATGTAGAGGTTAACATTAGAGTCCTAACAACAAAGGCCCATCAGAAGAATGATGAAATTTTCTACTCCTGTAAAGATTCACAGTCTCAGACACCTACAGGGGCATTTCTTCTCTATCCTACAGGGTCATTATGGCTTGTAAGTGACTCGATGGCAGTGAGTTGGTTCTCTTTTGCTTGCTATTTAAATACAATTTGCATTGGATTATGTTCTCATCCATATTATTTCATGGTTGCACAATGGCTGATGCACCTTTAGCCATATGCATTCTAGAAGAGAAAGTGAGCTTAAAGTAAAGGAGAAGGCAGTGCAGTTCCAAGTAGAAGGTTTTCCTGATGGCCTACATAGTACATTGCTTCTTAGTGGCCAGAATCTGGTCACATGGTAGCTCTCAGCTATCCAAAAATCTGGAAAAGGTACCATTTGGTATTTATCCACATCTAAGGTAGGATGGGGAACCCTGGTGATTCAGTAGATAGGTTTTAGGCTTTTCGCTGCAGAGTCAGCAGTTCAAATCCAGCAACCACTTCTGGGAGAAAGATGGAGATTTTTACGCCTATACTGAGTTACACTGTCAGACACCCACAGGGGTGATTGTGCGTGGGGTTGCTCTAACTCTGCATCAATGAGATGACAATGAATTTGTGAGATGATCGGATTCAGAAGAGAAGCAAAAGATTGTATTTGCATCATGGGTGTGCCAAACAACCAAGTGTGTGCTACATTTACCGGTGCTTTCCCTGGAAAGGATGAGAAAATGCTATTTTCCCTCTTTGGGTTTTGAAATTCTTTTTGATGATGAGAGGAGATTCTCTGTCACCACAAGGTAAGGGCAGGGCAAACAGTAACTTGACAGAAGTCAAAGCTATCAATGAAAATCTGAGGTGAAGAGGAGTCCCTGGAATTTCTATTTGGAACCAATTACAATCTGGTTGAACTCTCAGTAGATTGGGTGAAAGGCAGAGTACTAAAAATGACACATTTTGTCAACTATAAGGGCTGGCTGCTATTCCTCTAGGAAGAACTATTGTGTAGTAATCCACAGGATGGATCTAGAATTAGTTCCCTATATTCAAATTCTACTAGATATAGTACCTATTTTGCCATAGTAAAGAACCTAACATTTTTGGAGTTTAATTTTCCCTATCTATAAAATGGTCATAATTACAACCATTAGAACAAATATTAATACCCTAGTGTTTGAGAATGTTAAAGAAGGTCATTTATATACAATATCCAGACTTACTGACTACTTAGAAATGCTTATTTCTGCCCTTATTCCTTGTCTCTGCTTGTTATGTAACTAGCCATCCCCTATTTCATGGAGATCCCATGCAAAACAGACTGAAAGGCTGTCTGGATCTGAACCATTTCCATGAGTAGCTGTGCAGTAGATAATTACATGATTAGATTCATAGGCTTTTCATTATCTGAATTTTAGAAGTAAATTGTCCTATCTTTCTTTCTAATCAATTTTAGCTCAGAAACTCCATTGGAATTTGTTCATTGTCATAGCAATGTGTCTCCATTCACAGACAAGTGGTAGATGCACACGAGATGTACTCCTGTTGTCCAAAAATCAACCCCAAATCATCTGGACCAGGGCTTCTCAATTTTCCTAATGCCATGGCTTCTTTATATATTTCCTTATGTTGTGTTGATCCCCCAACCATAAAATTACTTTCATTGCTACTTCATAACTGTAATTTTGCTACTGTTATGAATTGGGCAACCCCTGTGAAAGGGTTGTTCCACCTGTGACCTACAGGTTGAGAACCACTGATCTGGAGGAAGAAATTATTCTTTTTATTTCTACTCTTTTATTTTTGCTGATTAGACTGAAATCTTATCTCAGGCTCCTACTTGTGATTTTCCCCAAAGGACTCTCATAAAAGTCACATTAGGTCCTGATTTTCAGACCTTTGCTTAATATTTGTCAAGGAGGCTCTTTAGACACCTGCTTCACCACACTGCTGGTGTGTATGTCACTTGAGCTTGAGATTTGTGGATCCTTTGGCCTTACATTGCTTGTGCTTAATATCCCAGGCAGGCCTGCTTCATTAAGCTCCTGAGAAACTGAGCTTGGTGGCCCACCCTGCTGCTTGCTTCCTATGGGAAGACTGTTTGCCTTGCCCAAGGGAGGACTCTGCTGTCTGCTTCCTTGACCTTGGATCTGGCAGCTACATGGGTTGAAGGACTTCCAGTATATTAATGTACTATGGAAATGAGTTGAATTGAACTCTTTGTACTGCTGTGTGGACTAATGAGCTATTATAGTAGATCTCACTCTATACACCCATAGCTATATATCTATGTCTATAAAATCCTAAGTGTCCTGGTTTTGTCTCTCTAGAGAATCCTGCCTAACACAGGAGCAATAGAAACACATGTCTGGTCAAATGACCTCAACCCTCCCAGGTCTAACTAAGCTACAACATTGGAAGCTCTACCCAATCTAGTTGTGTTAAGGAGATAAACTCCTTCATTATTATTAGATTGACCTCTACACATTATGTTTCAATTTCATTATATTTCCTTAGAAAAATATTTCCTGATTCCTACTTTGAATTAATTCTTTCAATTTATGCATCCACACAGTAACATATACTTTTCATATTCATATGTATATATGTATACATATGCATACATACATACATACATATATATTTTGTAATACTTGGATAAATTCTAATTTGGTAAATGTATGACTATGTTTAAATCTAGATGTTTTTCTCCATGAGGGAACAGCACATTATTGCCCACATATCATCATTGCTTAGTCTAGAAAGAAAGGTGGGTAAAATAAGATATCATTTGGCATAAGTCATAAAAAAAGAATAATTTATAAATTATCAAGGGGACATCAGGGAGAGAGTATGAGGGAGGGAGGAGGGGAAAATGAGGAGCTGATGCCAGGGACTCAAGTAGAAGGAAAATGTTTTCAAAAAGATGATGATGACATATGAACAGATGTGTCTTGACAAAATGGATGTGTGTATGTATTTTGATAAAAGCTCGAAGAGTCCCCAATAAAATATAATTTTTTAAAAAAGAAAAGAAACAGAGGACATTTGGGGAAGATCAAAGTATCTTTACCTACTTTTCCCCAAAACCCGTCTATATACTCTTCTCACACAGACTGATTTGTGAGCATTTGCCAGGATTCTAGAAACTGGAAAGTTACCTTTGTGTCCATGCTAACTTAAGTTTTTCTTAGGTTTCTCTGTCACTACCAATTTAAGGTTATATTTCTAATAATACATCATGTATTTCTCTGCTCATTTGCTGAAAGAAATTTAATAATGTAAATATTCCAAATCAATTGACAGAAAGTAAGGATTAGCGTAAAAGCTCTGAAAATACATTTCCCCGAAGTTGATGGTCTTAGAACAATGTGCAGCTAAGTGGATATTTCCTGCACTACAGCCACAGAAGAATGGGAATGCTAGCTTATAATTGCATTTTGGGCCATGAGATCAGAGTTTAGACCTCATCAGAGTTATGCTAAGAGGTTTCTGCACTGTCTACCACCTCCCCTTTGGAAACCCCATTGGACTTTTTCCGTCAGTATTTTTCTTCTTTTTGAAGTGTTGTAATTCAGCCTTAGTGTGTGGTCTGGCTTCCCTCTCACTAGCGCAGAGCCTGAAAGATGTGAGCCAAACTGTGGTGGGCCCATGGTACAAACTGCTTCTAGTTTCCATTCTAACAACAATCGTTTTTACTTTTACAACTTTAAAATCTTGCTTGTCCATTTGTCTGTCTTATTTGCAGGCAGGAGTGGGCTGTGAATAGGTATGGATAACCTCAATGTGATCAATCTATGGAAGTGTGGCATAAGTCAAGAAAATATCACCTGTCCTTGATCTTACTATTAATTCTGGATTCATTTTTTTAAAGAAATGGCTTATGTTCTGAACACCAAACTAGCATGTTCAATAACATCACCACAATAATTGCTCTTCCTCTGCTGTATAATGTACTGAAATTTCTGGAAGATTCTAATTTGGGCTGAACTTCATGACTTTTCCATACCTCAACCCATTTCTGAACTTAAACCAATTCTCTGACAACACTACTTGTATGATTAAGTGGGGAGAAGTGTCCACAATTAAGAACCAGTGCTACGTACACTGCCTTTTGGATGACTGGCTGAATGATTGGATGATTACAGAACAGAAATCTACTTTGAGATTTCTTCCATGATGGTGAAATTTATGGCCATAATATAAACTATATATTAAATTGTGCAATGCATGCAATAAACAAGTATATGGCTCATCAATCAAAAGCCAACATGCAACTCTGAACTTGATACCGAAATATTAAAGAAAACACTTATTTTCACAAATTCAGCTTTAAAATCACTAGATGAAATAATGAAGCCTATCTATACCATATTGAACCATTAAGAACCTACTGTATCTAAAGTGATTCTATAGTCCTCCTGCCCCAAGGCATACTACTTGTTATAAAAAGATTAGACAAATAAATAAGCAGCATTCACTCAACTTTTCTATAAGCTCAATCACAAGTTAGGCTAGATATACAAGTTTTAAAGCCCTCTATCCCAAATTTACATTTTCCCTTTTGTAAATTTACATATTAATTATATCCATATAATTGAGTAATCCAAATGAGATTACTCCTTTTTATTATATAGTTGATATATTCCTCTGGTCCTAAGAATATTTTGCTTTAATTCACTATGAACCTACGTTTTCAATTTGAGCACTTGAAGATCATTGTTGCAGGTGTTAATTCCACACATTATTTTGGTTACTCATGTTTACTGAGTGCATAGCATATGCCAGACTTGAAAATCTCCTAAGAATAACAAACACAGACCCTGAATTTGTAGAACTTGTATCTGGGATGGACTCAGGTGGAGTTTAAAAAAAAAAACAAAAAGAGAACATTGGATAGGAAAGAGAAAACAAGTAATGTCTTATTTAAGAAAGTGATATTTAGAACCCTTCATGTTTGACGAATCATCCAATGAGGAGTCCCAAGGGAAAGAGGTAGAAAGAGAGTTTAATGTTAAAGGAGCAAGAGGAGAGGGAGGGATAGGTAAGGAAAAGCAGAGTCAGATAAGGGCTAGGTCCTTATTTCCCATTTGCTATTACAGGGTGCAGGATCAGTGGAGGTTTTGAATAGAGAAAGAAAATTCACATTTGTTCCCAGTCCCACAAAGTTTTGTTACTGTCAAAGAAAAAGGAAAAATGCATCAACAATTTCTTTGTACTAAGTATTGAACTAAATTTCTGCCGAATGAAAGATTCAGATTAGAAACCTGGCCTCAAGACTTGCAAAGGTTTTTAGATCAGATGAATGACACATATGAAGAGGGGCGTCACATTTGGAGACTACACGCCAAACCATCATTACAAAATGCAAACCCTTGTGTTCTCACTCAGAGAGCTGAAGTTAGCTGTCTAAGGAAAGTAAAATTTTGAGCATTTGACTGGAATTCCTTTGAATCTCTGGGATAGTTAGGTTTTCTGCAAATTTGGCAAGGTCAGGAATCTCCCGTGATGTGATCTAACATCACGTAATCCACTCTATGACAAGATCTTCTGTGAGAAGGAAGAGGTTGTAGAAGAATAGGGTGGAGTGCTACTCCGGTACCTGGTCACAGCTTTGATAAAATTGAAAAGATGTTTCATCACGTTGTGGCCTACTCTTAAATATAAATTGACACTGTAAGGAAGCATCTTAACTTTTCTGGCTCATCTGGATCCTGTATCTGGCTACCACCGGCCTGTCACAATGTCTACAAACCTTGGATTCATCAACTCTGCAGCTTCCTTAGAATACTAGGGCTTGCTGGCCTTAGACTACTCTGTGTTGTCCTCTTCCACTAGCCTGTGTTTCCCCTGCTTCTTTTTCCATCATCCTGCTTCCTAGTTCATTGGCTCCTCATGTCTACAAACTCTCTAGTTTAACATGTGACCCAAAAGTCTTAAGCAAACTGGACTTGACTCCTACAATTTTTTGAACCACTTTCTTTAGAGAATTCAAGCTAACATACCACCACTTGATTTGCCCCATGGTGCTTTTCTATGTTTAGGTTCACTTACATTTCACATGCAATGTTTTGAGGTTTGTTTATTATTTTTGTTTTTTAAGATATCTTTGTAGAAGTGTTGCAGCATTTACTGAATTTATCTTTAGGCATCTGTTGACTTTGAAATTATTGTGATTGGATTCCATTTTCTGGTTTTATTTTTTAAAACATGTCTTTAGCTAGTTTGTAAAATGTAATGATCCACATATGGACATAGAAATAAAAAAATTACTAACTTTTAAATTAGATTTATCTCTAGATGTCTTGGATTTGTTTATTTCCCATCTATTTTGTGTGTTTATGCTTAATCTGTTGTGCCTAGCCTTAATGTCAGTCTATTTTGTTAAGAGTCTTCTTCTTCTTCTTCTTCTTCTTCTTCTTCTTCTTCTTCTTCTTCTCCTTCTTCTTCTTCTTCTCCTTCTTCTTCTTCTTCTTCTTTTTGCTAGCTCTCTACTTTATAAGCCATGAATGATTGATATCTGTCTCCAGGAGCATGTTCCTGGAGTGACATGTTCAAATTATATGAGACAAAGTCTCAACATCTTCTAAGGAACATTTGGATATACTTCTTCCAAGACAGACTTGTTTGTTAATTGCAAGTCCATGGACTATTTTGTAGTCTTTCCCAACACTATAAATCACAGATAACAATTTTTCTTTGGTTCTTCAGGCATGGCCCAGCATTAACATGTATTTGGGACCATTGAATACAAACACTCTGGCTTGAGTTAGGTGCCCCTCAGTCCTCAAAATGTCATCTTAAAGCCAGAGTTTACAGCAACTGCTGCTTCCACAGGTGTTGGTTGTGAGTCCAAGTAAAATTAAATTCTTGACAACTCCAATATTTTCTCCTATTATGATTATGTTGCTTATTGATATCATGGTGGCGATTTGGTTTGGGGGTGTTTTTTTCTAATGTTGAAGTTCAATCAATACCAAAGGCTTTGCTTTTGAATCAGTAAAGTGTCTATTTCCTTTTCATGTTCAGAAAAGAAGGTTGTGTCTTCTGTATATCTAGAGGCAATCTCAATGTATGACATATGAAAACTTTATAATTTGACTCTAAACCCATCTTCCAACATATAAGAGAATTCAGAAACTTTATGGAAAAATTCCATAATATTTACCTTTCAACCAAAAAATTGAAGTTCCCTCATACCTAATTAAACTCAACTTTTTAAAGTTTCAAAATAGTCCATGTACTTCATGAAATTTACATTTTTGCAGATTACTTTATTTGCTGAGAAATAATCTTCTTCTAAATAATTGGTTTCGGGTCATAGGAAACAATTACTAGAATATTCAGAAATGTTCTCTCCAATTGAGCATTATTTTCCCCTTTCTCACATTTACCATAAAAATATTATCTTCTATGTTACCATTTGAACAATTCTAGGAAAAAATATCCAAGAATATTTCCCTTAAAATCTTCTGTATTCCCATATTCAATCAAGTTTTGTTCTCTGTTTCTACTCATTATTTAAGATCTTGAAGTTTAGTACCCTTTAAATCACTTTATTCATTTCTATGAAAATATTTTACAAAATATTTTATAATTATATTTTCTATCTTATTTTATAACATTCTATAATTTTGTGGCTCTGGGGTTTGTACCAAATATGTGAGTCTAGAAGTAAGAAAGCTAAGTTGAAAACTGCTTAAGGTCTTATAGTAGTTGGTATATATATTTTTCAGTGTCCATTGCAATACCTATAAAATAAAGGAAATATTTCCTATTTTATGTTTTTAATATTTATTAGACATATACCTTATGCTAACCACTGATAGGGGCATTGGGTTAAGAGAAAGAGTGTTTATAGTTACATATAGCAATAGTACAGGAAATAACGTTGTGGCCACTTAATTTTAAATTTTATTTTCATTATTTTAAGATCAGTACACTTGTTTGATAACAATCAACTAAGAAATAGGATCTTTAGGTTTCAGTTTTGACCACTGTATAAGTGTATTATACTTTAGACACTCTCAGGCAACAAACCCTATTTCACATTCTTTATCTGAGTTGTGAATGCTTGTCTTTAGTAACATGAAGTCATGATTTTCGGTGAATTTTTATCAAAAGCCCATTGCCATCAGATCATTACTGACTCATTGCAATGCCTGGTGTATTTCTGAGACTGTAATGCTTTAATGGGTGTGGAAAACCCAGTCTTTCTCCTGCAGAGCTGCCGGTGGTTTTGAACTGCTGGCCACACAGATCATAGCCCAACACAGAACCACTACATCACCAGGGCTCCATAATTTTAGTAAAGAATTATTCAAATTGTGTATTTGTTTATATAGATTAAAAAATTCCTTCCCAAGTCAAGATGAATTTTATTGTAGGTATTCATCCCACCAATGTGGTCAAGAGTGAAGGCCATAACTAAGGATGGCAAATTTGGATTTACACCTTGCATCTCCATTGGTCAGTAAGTGAATCTACGATCACATTTTCTCATGTCTAAAACCTACATTATAATGGCATATGCTGTATAAAATGGGTGGTGGTATAAGAGGTGATTCTATTTGTGAAGCCTCTCTGCTTGGCACACAGTAAGTGAGAATACCGCTTAGCTAGTTTTATTATCCCAACTTCAGGCTTTTTGTTAGACACCTGAAGTATTAGCCAAGGAACAATTGAATCTAGTTCCCACTTCTCCCATTTTCCAGAGTCCTCAATCCCAGGTGATTGTGTTGGAAGAGATTTTCATTCTGATGAATTTGGGCAGTCTTGCTAGTACACATAAATCAAGTGCCCCTTGAGGTTCCCCTATTTTAAAAGCATAGAACTGTGGGTAGTCTTGGCTTTACAGCCTTTGTCCAGTGTGTAGGATGTCCTGGCAGACCACCTTCTGGCATATGAAATTTGGCTTTAGGGCTGGGTTCTACTCACTTCCTCCTAAGTAGACTTTTAGGCCAGGAAAATGTTGTAATCAAGTTTCTCCTCTCCAGAAAATCCCTAGAGCTTCCTTCTCTTGGACATGAGTGAAGACAGTCAAACACTGCCTTCTCTGAATGTTATTTAGTTTAGTTTTGTTTTAGCTAAGGATTAATTTTTTTTCGGTCTATCTAACTTAATAAATATATTCAACCCTTGCATCCATTTCTCATTTGAACCCATGACCAGGGGACTGTCTATACTTAAGTCCCTACTCTATACCCACATTGTTTATGTTGTAACCTTTTAGATCTGTGTGTGTGTTTGTGTGCATACATGCACACATGTGCATGAGAATCTGTAGTTGCTTGCTGATGTTTCTGTTTATATGTTTAATCTTTTATTTCATATTTTAATATATGCACTAGGGCACAATGAGATTCCTTTTACACTAACATGAAAGGCAGAGGAAAAAATACTTGGATCAAAAACAAAATGTGCAGGAAATGGACATGGGAAAGTCTCTTTTTAGTTTTAGCTGGTAAAAGCATAATATCTGTAGGGGGATGAAGAGAAGGTGCCTTCAGAGACCAGCTATAATAAAAGAAGAGACTCTAATGGCCCTGAGTCGCAATTTATTGATTTTAGGAATATGTTGCTGTGTGCAGCAGAAAAAATGGAAGACCTGGTAATATGCGACCAATTTATTATTGAGACTTAAAAGTCATGGAGCAGACATAAATGTACTGAGAGATGCACGCAATGGTACAAGGATCACATTCCTTTTCAAAGTAAAACCCATCGAAAGAAATAGCATATGTCTTTCTCTCATCTGAAAACATGGGTATTGGTTTTCTAGAAGAATTCAGGACACAAAGTGGGGCCCAGGAGGGAAGAGTTTCCCAAATAGACAGTGGTGACAAAGGAAAATTGGTATGCGATTCCTAAAATACTTCAAATGGAATTCTAACTGATGGCTGCAGAAGGGAATATTATTTTCTTCAGCAAAAGTGAAATGCAAATCTCTTTGAGCAAAGAAGACAGTCCATCCAGGTAAGCTAAGAGTATTTGCCATTTTCTCATTAACAAGGAACATTGGAATGTGTCATTTCGATGACCTTCATAGATGCAGATATTAATGCATAATACAGGGAAAAATAAATTTCCTACAGAATGGTCAGCACCTTCTGGAATGAGAGTTTATAAAGGGTAAAGGGTGGAGATCAGAATGATTTTAAACAGTAAAGTTGGAGAGCGATCCCCTCTGTCTCTATTTCCATGTACCTTTATAATGATTGCATCCTACAAAGGTCTATCATCATATATTCCATTCTTACTAAGCACCTGGGAAGGGTTAGTTCATTAGATGAGATTATCCTATGTTCACAGGTAGTGGATGATGGAAATACATCTGCCAGAAGTTTTAGATGTAGCACTCCCCTCATCTTTAATCGTCACTTTTCACCTTCTTTTCCCCCATTGAGGATGTGTAAAGGAAAAGGTGATGCTCACATGAAAAGTTCATGGGGCTCTTCTAAAATATTCTTACAGATTTTATAGTCCTTAAAGTTGGACCTTTCCCAAATTTACTTTACCCCTAATGGCTAGAAAATTACCATCTATTAAATGTGCAAAATCAAAGCAGTCTTGAGTTTTTCTAAAATATCAACTCTAGCATGCTTTTAGAGACAACAAACTAATTGACTTATTTACATGTTCCTTCATATAGGACAATTGTAAGTCGTTTGAGGGAAGATTTCCAGACAGATTTCATCAAAGTATAGCCATACTATTTAAAAATCTGTGATATAAGTGATATAAGAAGAGGCATTTTCTTAGAATGGTTATAATAAAAAGTATTTTAAAAGGACAACTAATTTTACACTTGTCAACAACAGTTGACAACATTTATTCCATAGATATTTTGTTGACTCATGTATAGTATTTTATGATTTTTAATATTTTAAGTGATAAAATACATGGCTATCATTTACATATATTAAAGAGTCATCCTTATTGAACTGTCTACATATAGAACACACATTTGATAAATACTTTTTATCTGGTTAAAGGAAACTAAGCTCAGACTTTTTTAATGTGAGACTTTCTGGGCGGAAACATATCAAACAATTAAAGCATAAAAGAAACTTTTGTTCCCAAACCTTATTTAATACAAATGTTTTTAACATAAAAGTAAAGCCAATGAAACTTACAGTTTATTTCTGTAAAAATAATTTCTGTGCTAACATTTTCAGCTATAAGACATAATTCCAATTTAAAACACTATAATCAATATTCCACAATAATTGTGATTTCATCATGCCATATTGGCATATTAGACTTAGACTACTGATCTAAATCATCAAAAATTTTCCTCATAGCTATTAGTCTTGTGCAAAAGCATAACAGACAATAAGCACATGTTTATTTAACTATTTAACATTCACTAATATGGAATAATAATTATATTTTTAATTGTTATATTTTTATAAATGTTATTTGTATTCCTTTTTTCTTAATTTATTATCATTGTTGAAAAGATAGGACTTCTGGTGGTGTTGTGAGTTAGGCACTGGGCCAGTAAGAGTTATATCCAACAGTTCAAACCCACTGGCGGCCTGTAGGTGAAAGAGCACTTTCTGCTCTCAGAGACTTTTATAGGCTCAGACACTGTATCGGGAGCTGGTAGGAGCTGGAATTAATTTTATGGCAGTGAGTTTGGTTTTAGTTTAAAGAATGTTAAAAATTGTTTCCATGGTCTTCCCTTAACCTTGGGTCCCCTGAAATGTCACTGGAATATATAGCTCATCATTGATGACCACATAGTATGCAAATGTCTAAATGTTAGACAGGGTTCTCCACAGAAACAAAATGAGAACACTGAGGAATGTATATATATATATGTATATACACACACAGAGACACATATATATTTCATATATATGTGTATATATATATATGTAGCAAGAAGGAGTACAACCGCTAATTAGTTCACACAGCAGTACAGAGGGCTCAGACTAACTCATTTTCATGGAAGAATTAATATACTGAAGGTCCTTCTAACTCCTGCTGGCCTCTAGTCCGAGTTCCAGGACGCACAGGGGAGGTGGCTGGCAGGAGGTGCGAGTCTGCACGCAGAGAGGGCCGCAGGAAGGCACTATGTTGAGTCATATGAGAGGCTGGTAGGGAGCACATAGTCCAGCAGGTAGAAACTGGCTCTCCTGGCTTAGTAATGACATGGTCCACGAGTCGGGTCAGTCCACAGTTAGCACAGAACAGCTAATGCTGGCCACAGCATGCCGGTCTGATCACCAGGGAGAAAAATGAAAAGGCCTGCCTGAGGGACCTTTTACCTTGGTTGCCCTCCAATCAAGCTGTGACCTTGTGGACAGGCTAAATGTGTCCAAGGTCCCTAGGGGAGCCATGTTGGTACAAAAGGACCATCACATTAAGTAACTCGGATATGGGGGCTGTATCTAGGGAGATTGGCTACTTTTACAATGGTTCATTTCTTTCTTTTCTGTATTCTTCCCTAAAATCAAATCAGTTTGGTTCTGAGTAACGTCTATTGTGTAACAAATCTGATTTTCAATCTACATCCAAAACCACTCAGAATAATAGAATTGGTGTTTTATGAATCACCCATTATGTCACCTGTTTCTAGGCCTTTATGTGTCCTGGTGGCATAGTGGGCTAAGCATGTGACTACTAACCACAAGGTATGTAGTTTGAAGCCATGGAAGAAAGATCTGGTTTTCTACTCCTGCAAAGAGTCATAACCTTTGAAACCCACAAAGACAGTTCTACCCACTCCAATAAGGTCACTATGAGGCGACTTGATGGCAGGGTGCATTTAGTCCAGGATTGATTGCAGTTAATTTTCACTGAATGAAAGTTCCATTTGTTATGGCCAAGGCATTACCTAGACTGGTGGTTCTCGACCTACCTAATGCTGTCACCCTTTAATACAGTTCCTCATATGGTGACCCCAACCATAAAATTATTTTCCTTGTTACTTCGTAGCTCTAATTTTGTTACTGTTATGAATCAGGTGACCCCTGTGAAAAGGTCATTTGACCCCCAATGCGGTTGTAACTCACAGGTTGAAAACCACTGACCCAGGAGAACTAGAGAAAGAGCTTGTGACGGTGTTCTAAATAATTGTGAATTTATCTATGAGAAGAGCTTCTTGTATACAATAACTAAAACTGCAAATGGAAACAAAGCACAAACCTAGTCCTTGAATCCTCTGTGGATTGAATCAAAGCAAGAAAGACCTAGAGAAAAATCAACTTTGGAAAGTGGAAAAAAGATGATCCCTTGTTTATATCATACCTATCAGAACCAAAATTAAGTGAAGAATTGAGATAAGAGCCAGCAAAGTTCTATTCCAGGCCAGTATCCTCACTGAAGAAGAAAGGATTTGTGTTCATCAAAACCCACCCCGTTTGTTATCAAGCCAATTTGGACTCACAATGACCCCCTTGGATAAGGTAGGTCTGCCCCTGAGGGTTCTCACGTCATAGTCGCAGGAGCAGCCTGCTGCAGCTTTCTCTTGGGAAGTGGCTGGTGGGTTTGAAGAGCCAGCCTTTGGGTTAGCAACGAGTCCTTAGCACTGGGCGCCCAGCACTCCTTGCCTTGGAAGAGATCAGATTATCCAGGGAAAAGAAAAGAAGGGCTTTCCCAATTTCTGCCTTCACCGTCAAAACACTTGGGCAACTTTATTCATAAATCCAAAGATTAATGAATGATTACTTTCTTCAAGTAAAAATATATTAATTCAATGTTTACACTTAGTGGGTCTTACTTGTTTAGCACAAGAAACCCCATTGGTACAATGGTGATGAGCTTGACAGTGATCCGTGTGGTTGGCAGTTTGAAACCACTAGCAGCTCTGAAGAAGAAAGGCTGGGTTTTCTGCTCTTAGAAACAGTCACAGGCTTGGAAGCCCACGAGGAGTCACTGAGAGACAGCATTGGGTCGGCGACAATCAGAAATGTTTAGCACAGGCTAAAAATTCCAGAAATAAACCCACTATCACCAAATCAATTTCAACTCATAGTGATCCTTTGTAGGGCTGCCAAGATGGTCATTTTTTCTGGCAGAGCAGTCATTGGGCTTGAACCCCCGGCCTTGTGGTTAGCAGCATAACACCTCATATTCCCATAACACCCTTAAATATCCTCAAAATATCTCTATGATATAAGAATTATTTATCTTAATTTTACATGTATTGGAACCAAGGATCAGAGTGGCTAACGTGCTTTCTGACAAGTACCAGAAGTAGCAGAGTTAAACTTGAAAGCAAGATCATCTGACTCTCTATAACATAATCCAGCCACTAAATGATAACGTATTTGAAAAATATACGTGTTAGAGACATCTGCTTCTAGCTATAGGTGTAGTCAGCATCAGACCAGGGTTCCAATTGAGAAGAGCCAGGCAACCTGGACAAGATGCAGAGACAAACGAGCAGGTCCACAAGCAAAACAGCCAGTAGAAGGAGAGGGAGCAAGCTGAGACAGTCTTGAGAGGAGAGAGCAGTTGTTCTCACACAGAGACGGGGCGTGTCTACCTCTTGTTATAAGACGGTGCTTTCTCAAATCAGTGATTCATGGTAACAATCCAAGCCCACAGCATGCATCTGAATCTGTTTGCATGACTCCTCTGGAACTGGTGGGTCAGGGTAACCACAGGAAAACATATGAGTGCTCAGGGTTCTTGTTCTCCTGTCAGTGAGAGAGCCGGGTCTCTGAGCCAGGGACCTTGTGCCTTCAGCCAGCAAGCAGGAAGCGGTATGAGGGTAGCACATTTACTACGTTACAAGTAGGTAAACTCTGGCCCACATGTCATCACATTATATTATTGGTTTATTCCTTAGGTTTATCATTTATTTTCTCTCTCTTCTCACTAAAATGAAATATTTTAGAAAGCTTAAGGATCTATTTTTGTCCCTTGCTATATCTTTATCTACTATGTGCAGCTTGCTCATGGAAAATCTCTCATTAAGTAGTCATTGAATAAATAACTAAAGGTATAAAGTTCAGATACTTTATAAGAGTAGGAAGTCATATAAGAATATTAAATTACACAACTGCTATAAGCAACTGGTACTATATAAAAGAGAGTTAAAATGTAAGACAAATATGCAAGAAACAGATGAATTCTGCCTTCAAAAAATTCTAATGTATGCTTTTTCAAAATAAATCAATACATAGAAATGCAATATTCATATACACTTCATCATATGTATGTGTGTGTTTATTAAAGCACTAGAAAGACTGGTTAGAACAAATATTAAATGACTTATATCTCAATTAATATACAAATGGTGCAGAAATGCATTTTTAAAGTAGTTATAATTTTCCCACTTAGAGCTTCAGAGGGGATATGAAAAAAATCATTTTGACCTTGGTGGATGGTTGGCCATGAAGCAAGATTGTTGCAGATACTTTATCTCAAGGGAGTAGGTGGGTTTGACAGCTGGGAGGAAGAGGTTAGAGCTCACCATTTGAGCAGAGTGGGAGGAAATTAAAACTCAGAGGTGGGTCAGAACATCTTTGAGGAGGAGGAGAATTTTGGCAAATGACTAGATAAAATCCCAGATGGATAGGTTAGTTAATGGGCGAAATACCGCAGAATGAAAAACTGTGTTTAGGAGGAAGCTTAGTTCAGTAACTCATTATGCAGAGTTAGAGTAGGTAAGATGAAACAATTCTAAAGACTTTTTTTCCCCCTGTGGCAAGGGGAAAGGAAAAATCTTATTTCTTGAAACTCTTTCTTTATTGCCCAAAAAGTCATGTTTGTGTTTCTCAAAACACTCTAGTCATGATCAAACTATTTCTAGTACACAGGCCAGGTATATCTTTGATGTCAAACCAATCATTTCAGACATAAAAGTTTGACAAGGCACAGCTGTTCCCAGAAGAATGCAAAAAATATAAATTAGTTTCCCTTGGTACTTCTTTGATTATTCACTGACACGATCTCCTTGTATTCAAAAATCCTAGAGAACTATAAAAGACAATCTTCATGGAGCCAAAATATTTTAAATGTCCTAAGAAATAATGGACTGCCATGATGCATCTTTATTTTTAAAAGAGAGAAGAAACAAACATATTACCTGGTTTCTTTAATGAAGTCTTACTTTTATTAAAAGGCAAGATCTCTCTGTTACAACTCTCCCAAACAAAACATAAGCAAAAAGGGAAGATATTTTATGTTAAGGTGGATTTTGTAAGGTGACCAGCTGTCCTGTTTTTTTTAACAATTTAACAACATCCTGTGGCATTTTAAAATTAAAATAAATATATTTCAATACTATTTTTGCATTCTATGAAAATTTTTGTTGCTCCATATAGACAAATTTTTTCATCAAGAACAACCCCCCCCCCCACCGTGGTCAATGGTGTCCCGCTTAAAATCTGGTCATTTTAATTAGGGGCACAGGTGATAGCTTTGGCTATCAGGCATTGAGGAGATCAATAAAGAAGCTGGTTACAAGATGTCTAGTGGCTAATATTAATGACTAATATAATCTTCTAGCTTGCTTCTTGATGAGATAACTCAAATGAGAATAAACCTTTAGGACTCATCATCTTAACTGCCTAGGAAAACAAAGACAAAAGTCCCTAATGCTTGCCCAACACATCCACAAGCACCCACCATCCAAGGCACAACTGAAAAGGTACCTTAAATAATATAGCAGACCCACAACCAGTGGATCAAAAAGAATATTTCTGTAAGACAGAAAGCAGATTCACCAAAATATAAGACCACTGCGTAGACACACTTAACGACAAAATGATGTGGAAGACAAAGACCAAGAACTAAATGCAAAGAACAGAATAATGACTCCAGGCACCTGTTCAGGTGACTCTAATTATAAACTTCATAGGACTTCCAAGGCTCGCTAGACTTTTCCCCTTTCTCTTTTATTGGCCAAACAAGAGGAATCATTGGCTAAACAAGAGCTGTCAAAGACATCTGCACAGTACTTCTGGTAGCCAGCAACTCTTCAAAAGGAGGCCGAGCCCCATAGGAACAGGACCCACCATAGTTAAAGCTCTTGCATTGTATTTCACAGACATATACTCTCCATTACCCACAGTTGGTCATGCAAATTTCCACAGTCAAAATTTGAACCTGTGTTTCCAATGAGCACAAAATAATGAATCACCAAACAAATTAATGAGTTACAAGAAGAAATTAATGAGTTAATTAATTAAGCCTCTCTATGTGATAACAATAGCCTTGCAATAGTAAATACAAAGATAGTTACTATTTACTCAACTATCTCCGACCTCCTTATAAGAGCTCTACATTAAATATCTTATTTAATCTATCTATAAGCGTTTCCTACCTTGATTTTAGTATATGTGCCGTCAAAGCAAGTGCACTCCCATGATTTTATAGCTGAGGTTCAAGGTATTGAGTGGCTAAGTATATTGGCTCAGGTCGCACTTAGAAATTGTAGGGTTTTATTCTACAACCTTCTCCTTGACTAGTACCATAAGCAGCCTAATAATGAAACTTCATTTTAAAGTAAACGTAATTAAAATAATTTGATATTGTTGCAGGAATAAGGGCGAAAAGAAATTTCTTGGAAGCTTTCATACCAGATGTGGATTAAGGGAAAGTAATTTAGAGGAATAATAAGGAAGCCTTTTTTGTGTTTTACCATCTGTTTGTGGTGTGCACATATCAATGTGTGTGTGTGTGCGCACATAAGAAATAAATGTCTAATAACTGAATATTCAAATATTAGATAATTCTTTGAAAAGATAGGATTTAGAGGTTTTCTAACCATCTATATTTAATTTTCACAAAACAATATATTCATTAATATATGTTTTTAATCAGCAAGGCATATCATTTGTGGGAAATATGGTAACATATAAGCATGTAACAATTTTAAGGGTTTTTAATAGTATTTTTTAATTTGTTCATTTGAAACAGCATGGGACAATGATCCCTGATGATTTTAATACTATATATCCATAATGTCCTAGGAACTAACAAAAATTTTATTTGGGTCATGAGTTTTAGAAATAGACACTCCATGTATTTTGAAAGCTTACAATTATGTTTTATAAAGAGAGGAAATTTAGGTAGGTCAAGTGATAGAGTATTTTATGTTGATTTTTCCTTTTCTTAATACTAATGAATCCAAAGAGGAGAAAAATCCAGTAGCTTAACCAAAAGAATGCAAAAATTTAAAGAATGAAGTGAGATTGTTCTGGATCTGCGACATCTTTATTAAGATGGTATCTTTTGAGTTATCAAAACAATTCCAAACTGCTCGATTTTACTATCCCACTTTGCTTGAGCAGCTAAGATAATTTTGAAATCTGCTTTCTGAGATTAGCAGTTCCCTCTCCCCTAATTTGAACGAAAATAATTGGAAAGGCACATGCACCAACTTCCAGTTTACACAAGTTCATTTATTTGAAATCCCTTGAGCTCCTCCAATTAGAAAACAAGTTTTTTCATTAATATCCTTCAATTGTTAAAAACTTGCGTCACTGGGAGAGCATGGTGAGATGTAAAGGTCCCAGCACACGCGCAGTTGATTGTGAGGGGATGTGATTGTTCCACTTTTAGACTGGAAAGGGTTAGGAACTCCGCTTCCCAATGTGCTTAATGAATGAAAGGAAAATTGGGCCCCGGAGCCAGAGTCAATGACCTACAGGAGTGAAAAATGTTCACAGGTTAACAAGGGCAACTGCTCTTTGCTATAATTCCCACTGGAGTTGAATGACAAAGGGGCCAATGATCTTCTGTTTTGATATTATTTATTAATCCACTTGACTCCTCAGAAAATTACATAGCTTCTGGATGACACTATCATTTGAGCATGGTAAACTTTAGGTCCTCTTGAGTTCCTAATCCACTCATCCATTCTTATGCTGTTGTGATAGCTGATTTTGACCTACTTGAATTACCAATAAATGTCTTCATATAGTTAACTGATCCTTTTTTCTATAAAACTTTAAATGTCAAGAAGGCAATGTCTCTTAATGGAAGAAGCAGTTTTGAACAGAGCTGCTGGCTTCACAGTGTCAGCAGGGTGTTTTGGAATCTAGTCAGCACAAGGAACCATGAAGCCTTTTTCCCCCCCTGTTAAAGTGGGAATTCGTTCAATCTTTTGTTTCCACTGAACTGAAGGGAGTTTTCCTAGCAGTAGCCAAGCCACCACCCTTAGTCATGTTCACAGATACAAAACATCTGATTGGCTGTTGATGAGTCATTCCTGTAAGGAATCTTATCTTAACACCTGCCTTATCTTTAACATCCTTTTCAATTTCTTGTAGAAAAACAATAACCCAAAAGGAAAAAAAATAAAAATTAATTGGGACAAGTCCAATTTGAAACACCTGCCTTAGAGATAAAGACTGCAATTTTTAGGCAATTGGAATGTCTGTAGTGTTGGGCTGGAATTTTCTGCATGCTGTGAGCAGCCTATTGACTTCCTCAACATATGCTTCGCCTGGTCCCTACTTGGATCTAGTCAATTACAAAAGGCCAAGCTCATCCCTGCTGCTGTGGGAAAATCTGTGCATAAGAGACTCTTGGAAGCTCTGACTTTGCCATAAATGCATTTTTTTTAGTTGAAAAACATGACAATATTTACCGTCAAAAATCAATTAATATTAAATGACCTAATTTTCATCCTATGCTGATAATCTCCACCTTAAAGAGGATATCTCAGGCTTGTGTGATCAGGAATGAGGACAAAATCATTATTTTATTTTTTAAATCATTTTATTGGGGGCTCACACAACTCATCACAATCCATACATGCATCCATTGTGCATCCATTGTGTCAAGCACATTTGTATATTTGTTGCCCTCATCATTTTCAAAACATTTGCTTTCTATTAAGCCCTTGGTATCTGCTCCTCATTTTTCACCTCTCTCCCTGCTCCGCCCTCCTTCATGAACTCTTGATAATTTCTTTTTTTTTTCATATCTTACATTGTTCAATGTCTCCCTTCTCCCACTTCCCTATTGTCTGTACCCCAGGGAGGAGGTTATATGTATATCTTTATAATCAGCTTCCCCTTTCTACCCCACCTTCCTTTCACCCTCCCGGTATTGCTGGTCCTGAAGGGATCATCTGTCCAGGATTCCCTATGTTCCAGGTTCCTATCTGTACCTGTGTACATCCTGTGGTCTAGCTGGATTTGTATGGTAGACTAGGGATCATGATAGTGGGGGAGGGAAGCTTAAAGAACTAGAGGAAAGATATATGTTTCATCATTGCTGCATTTCACCTTGACTGGTTTGTCTCCTTCCCAAGACCCTTCGGTAAGGGAATGTCCTGCTACCTATAGATGGACTTTGAGTCCCCAATCTGCACTTCCCCTCATTTACAATTAGATAATTTTTGGTTCTTTAATGCCTGTAACCTGATCTCTTTGACACCTCATGGTCACACAAGCTGGTATGCTTCTTCCATGTGGTCATTGTTGCTTCTGAGCTAGATGTCACTTGTTTACCTTCAAGTCCTTAATACCCCAGAAGCCATATTTTTTGATAGCCAGGCACCATCAGCTTTCTTCACCACATTTGCTAATGCACACATTTGTCTAATTTATTTTTTACAACTAGAAATGACACACCTGGAAATAAAAAGCACCAGCATTACTTGGCATATTAAAAAATTCAAAAACAATTCCCATTTCACAGAATCGAAATTATTTACTCAACTTCCTTTATCTTTCTCTCAGTATGTAGATACATTTCTTGTTCAGTGATCTTGAAGAGGTTA
Source organism: Nesogale talazaci (assembly GCA_004026705.1). NCBI lineage: Eukaryota > Metazoa > Chordata > Mammalia > Afrosoricida > Tenrecidae > Nesogale > Nesogale talazaci. The sequence continues at coordinate 24,215 of PVJH01022499.1, forward strand.
TTTAATGGCATATATTTTATTTGAAATTATTATTTAATTTGCTAGTCAAACATCACTAGCTGCTGACCAATTAATCCATTTGTGCTATTGTATTAAGAAGTTATATTGATGTTTTTAAAACTTACCTCCCTCTCCATGAAGTAATAATTTGACACAAGATACCTCTTGCTTCAGTCTCATTTAAATGACTGGCCTGTCTTAAAACTTCTTGCAACACCAGAAACTACCCAGAAGCAAACTGTATACAGGAGGTCTAAGCAAAACTAACCAGCTTCAGAGTGCTTGCCTGGCAAACCCAAGTTAACAAAATGATGGAAAATGTCAATGCACTAAAGATAAAGCTTTTTATTTTAAAAAGAAATAACTAAAACCCCTAAATAGCCTCGAAAATGCCCCCTTTTATGTTTTGATCTGATCATCAGCTGGCAGTAGCTTGGTGTAAAGGGATGATGATCAAAGGCAAAGAGGTCAGCAAAAGACAAAGAAAAAAATAAGACATTTTATTAAATAACAACTCTGCCAACGATTTGAGGAAATTGGAACTCTCCTTGATGACTGGAAATATAAAGTAACTTAGCCATTTTGTCAAACAATCCAACAGACTTTCATCAAAAGTTTAAGCACAGAGTTCCTGTATACCCTAGCAAATCCACTCCCTGGTATTGATGCAGGAAGTCGAAAGTATGTGTCCTATCAAAACCTGTGTACACATGTTGATAGGTTATCCGTAATAGTAAAATGTAGATATAACCCAAACATCCGTCAAATAATAAATGTATGAATAAAATCTAGGATATCCCTGAAAGGTATATTATTTGGCAATAAGAAATGAAATACTATTACATAGTGGACATTGAAATCATTAAACTAATCAAAGAAGGCAGTCACCAAAAATCACAATGATTTGATTGCATTTGTATGAAATTCCCAGAAACAAGAGTGAGAGAGTAAATTAATTTTTGTCCAAGCTCAGAGAAGTCGGGTAAAGGGACTCTGCACTGTGGTGGCAAAGGAGTTTCTTTTATGGGTGATAAAAATATTCTAAAATTAGATTGTAGTGTTAGTTGTACAGTTCACTTCCTATAAAACTATTTTATGAAACTTGTCGATCACTCAGTTGAAATCATGCAAAATTTATATATGGAGCAAAAGGTAGCTAAAAGGGCGCATTGCATGTTCCCTGGACCCTCCTTATGACAGGGTCACACACACCCAGAAGTACCATCAGGCTATGACCTGGTTGACAGGCTAGGTCCACCCTTACATTTTCATATCTTCAAATCGACATGAAATTATAATACTACCCCACTTGGTAAAGTAAAGGAGCAGCAAAGAAGAGGAGTGACCTTGACAAGATGGCTTGATGCAGTGGCTGCAACAGTGGATCCAAACAGAAGGACTATTGTGAGGATGGCATGACGTCAGTGTTCTACTCTATTGTACAGAGTTACTCTATGTAGCAATAAACTCAGCATCTCACAACAACACAACGCTGTCTTTTTTCAGACAAGAAGGGACCCATTGTTGTCCTTTAGATGGTCTATCACAGTCCTTTAGCACCTCAGTTACTACTCCCCAAAGTGGAATGTAGACGTCGTCTTTGTGAACTTTGTTATGCCAGTTGATGTTGGTGTCTCTTGACAGGATGGCCTGGAAACTTCGGGGCCAGGGACTCATTCCTTCAAGGTTCTGGTTGTGTGTCCGAAGTTCTCCAGGCTTTGCTTTCGCTATCCTCCATCACACTCAGGAATGTAGTTATTCTCTGTCAAACCTAGATATACTTGTGAGTATATCCCCTCTTCTTCATTGGCCAGTCTGCGTGTTTATCTCTGCATCTACTTCTTGATCGCCCTTATTGCAGCACTCTGTAATTTTAAATACTTATCTCTATCTATTACCTTTAACTTTTTTACTCTCCCCAGGGCCTCCCCCTGCCCCCATATTTTTCTGTCAAATTCCTCTCATTGTTAGTTGCCATTCCCTCCATCCAAGTTAACACATATCTACCATCTAGTCAAAAAGCACCCTCTCTTCACCTCCCATCCCTAGTAACCATCAAATAATACTTTTTTCAGTGTGAACACTTTTTCTTGACTTTGAAAAATAGTGGTCTCACACAATATTCATCCTTTGGTGATTGCCTATCTTCATTCAGCATAATACCCTCCAGGTACAGCTAAGTCATGAAGAAGTATTTCACACATCAGTGATTATTATTCTTCAATGTTGAATACGCCACAATTGCACCGGGTGTTGCACTGGCTTCCATTGATCATCTCCATCAATTTCTATTGTGAACAGTGCTGCAATGAGCAAGTGAGCATGGGTGTGTATCTATCTATTCTTACTGAGCCTCTCGTGTTTCTAGAATGTACACAAAATAGGGGCTTTACTAGATCACATGATTATTTCAATTTCAACATTTTTGAGGATACATTATACTGTTTTCCAACCCGATGATTCTACATTTTCACTAGTTATGTGTGATGGTTCCCGTCTTTCCCACCTCCTCTCCAGGATTTGTTATTTTATGTAATTTAAACCTTGCCTTTAATAGGGTGAGATCAGCCCTCATTGTTGTTTTAATTTTCATCTCTGGAATGGTTTGTGCTGACAAATATTCTTCATAATTTATTTTTTGGTCATTGAGATGCCTTCTTTCGCAAAGTGTCTCTGTTCACATCCCATGCTCATTTTTTAAACAGATCTATTTGTCATTATCTTCTTTAGGTAGTGAGATGTTCAATAAACTTTAGAAAGTAGTCCCTCATTTGATATGTCATTCCAGACACTTTTCCTAATCTGCACATTTTCCTTTTACTCTTTTATGAAATATTTTGATGTACTTGTGTAATTTTAAGAAGTTTCTGTCACTTCATATATATTCTATTTGTGTGTTTTCAGTTAGATTGGATGATGCATTTATGCCAGTAGGGTCCCTGTGATAACTAAACATTTTAAATTGTGTGTCTTGTAGATGATATTTACCACTAAGATGAACAAACTTTTATAAATGTATACTTGATAAAATTATTCCTCTTTTAAACCTCCCAAACTCTAAGGCCAGATCCTCCAGGGGGAAAATAAAACAAAAGTTTTAAGACATCTATGTCAAAAGTCATCATTTTCTTCCATGCACATGTGGCTCAACAGCTCCCTGAACTGCCCGTTCACTCATTTCTTCTGCCTTTTGCACTCTCTGCTCAGTTTGCTTGGCCAGCTTGACTATGAACGCCTAGTCATTGTGCTTGTCAAACTTCAAGTCAGAGGCAAACATTTCTGCACTTCAGCCTTTCGTAAATCTTTGAGGCAATGTCTTCTCATCTTTCTCTTGCACTAAGAACATTCCCCTATTAAATTAGGTTTTACATCAAAATTGTTGGTAATCATCTCTCAACCTATAAATCTGAGAACTGGGATTACAGAATTTCACTTTTGTAAACTCTCTGCTTAGGGCAATGAATATTTTCTAAATAATTGAGTGTGACAGTTGAGAGTTATAGAACTAAAGTTTGGAGGGAAGAAGATAGCAATAAGGAAAACTTTGGATAACTTTGCTTCTTCTTTCTCCAAACAATGACACATGGATTTGTTCTTTTTCCATCTTAGTGAGGAGAATCCACATTAGCTCAATATTGCCTCTGTTTGCACTAAGAGTTAATGTTTCAGAGTTCAAAGAAAAAGGGGGAAAAAACTTGGCATGAGCAGGGATGGGAGGAGAATTTTTGTAGCCAAAATATTTCTCTTCATTTTTTCCCTCTAACTCTGGGAAAGGAGAAAACATACAACTGAATATTACATTACTCATTAAACAAGGAAAATATTTTCACCCTATGATTAAAGTATAATGGCACTATTATAATTATATCAAGAACCATAAAATATGCTAACAGTTATAAGAAATAATTTTATTTTTAGGAAGTTATGTTGGTTGATATGCCATATCTTTCCATTTGTAGTTTCCCTAACTTGCTGATTTGTTTCCAACTAAAATTGGTGTTGGTAAGAGGAATAAAAACTAAGCATGGGAAAAGGTTGATGGATAGCTTTATGTGGTATTCATGGAAAATATCCTCTTCCGGAAAAAAATCCAAATTACTAACTGGAAAGGTTGGGAAGAATAACTCATGTCAGTAAAGAAAAATTTATGGATAATCTAAAGGTCAGAACTTGGATATTTGTAAGTTAAGGTGTAGTTTGATTTGTTCTGGAGAGATTCAATAACTGCACTTGAACTGAATTACTTCCAATGAAAGTACTTGGCTCAAATAACTTCCTATTTCGTATTACCTTGCTTGCCATGAGGACAAGTGAAATAGACTCTTGCAATAGCTAGCCAAATGACACAATGTGGGGTGGGCGGAAGAGGGGGGGAGTCCTGAACCATGACAATTTAAAATATATTGCATCAGTGTTTCTCCTCATGTGCTACATTATAGTCAATAATGAGTTTTTCAAAACAATCAAATGCTTTTCTTTGCTAGAATTAAAAGAGTGAAAACTGTCTTTTGACATCTCTATTAAAATATTACTAATTGATTTTAAAAATTACTATAAGTATGCTTTTGGACAGGTTGTTATTGATGATTTGGTCTTCACGGGTGTGATCATTGGGAATGACATCAGCATTCCTGGGTAAGGGGCCCAGAGAAGCCCAGCCCACCTGGGGGTGTGGACTTTTGCATAAGAAAGAGACTTCACAAAGTCAAATCCTTTTTAGGGCTTCACCTTCTGCAGGACCTGGATCTTGTGTCTGATTCCTCAACCTCCTGATGCAATTCCTGCTGATCCCAGGAGTGGTCCGTGTGCTATCAGCCATGGGATGGAATTTATGTTCATTACCCTCTTTCTGCATTCACCAACCTATGCTCCCCTCTACCTCTGCTTCCTCCTCCTCCTCCCTGATTCTCAGTTTTAGTAGGCCAGGAAAAGCCTGACTTGACCTGGACTGCACTTGCCTACACTTTGACAATGGTGCAAGCCATTTCTCAAGCATATGCGTACAACACAACACACAGCACTGGTTTGGCGTCTCTAGAGAACCCAACCTCACACAAAAGAGAAGTGCTAAAAGAGCTTGATCTGACATAGACTGCATATTTTTTCTTTGCATTAGTTGGTAAGCCAGTCCATTTATATACATTCCATTTTCAAATATGGTACACATTTAGAAGCAGAAATGTGCAATAAAGAAAAATTAATATTACAGATAGACTCATAGCATGCAAATAATTATAGTTTCTTCTATTGAAAAATATACCTTGTGCCTTTTGCTATATAGGGAATCATACAAAAATGTTATAAATCTCTTATTACATTAAATATCAATGACATTTTCCTTTAAGTCTGTGTGATCTTTTTCCTTTAATACAGTTTCTCCAAAATATTTAAGCAAACATTCTACCTTGCTTCCATATGAAAAAAATCAGTAACACTTCATAATCCATATGAAAAATATCATCAATCCCATTCGTAGTGAGGAAAATAAGTTGCATAGAATTTTATAAATTGTTCATATTTATACAACTATAAAATAATTGAGAAAATATTTGAGCATAATATTTTTTTAAACTTCTGGTTATGTCGGGCTGAGCCCTGGTGGCGTAGTGGTTATGCATGGGACTGTGGCCCACTGGGACGGAGGTTCAATTCCAGCAGTGGGGCTGGGCCTCCTACTCCCACCACTGAAGAGCAGTGATGCCCCCCCCCCAAAAAAAAAAAACACTTCTGGTTCTGTCTACATCACTTTGTTTCATTTAATATGATTAATATTTTCCAAGTAAACATCGTGTGTAATGCTGGCCATTTTACCAGGAAGGAATAGTCACTGGAGAAGTTCAACAAAGTAGAAAGTGAGTAAAAATGAAGAATTTCTAAGTAAGTTTGACTGATACACTGGCTATAAGGGCTCAAACATACTTACTATTGGAAGGACCAGACAGTGTTTTGTTCTGTTGTGCATAGAGTGTCATATGTCAGAACAAACTGAAGTAACAATAAAAACAGACTGTCTCTGAAACTGGCATCTTATGTATTATTAAACTTAATTGTGATTCTTGACCTAAATATCACCAAGAATAGATATTTTTTGCAGAAATATAGTAAAGTTGGCTTTCTTTTTCAGTTTCAAAAATCAAGAATTCAGTTAGCATTTATCTTTTACTACTCCTCTTTGAATATATTCTGACTTTCAAAGTTTCAAAGCTGCCTTTCTCCTTATTTTCTTCCTTTTAAACACATTTTTTTCAGCCCTTGATAGGTAAATGGCCCTATGTCAGAGATAGACCATGAAATGTGTGGCAGTAACATAATCTGGTATCAATTTGAAGATTATGAGTGTAGGGGTGGAGTCTAGGCTGTTAATCTGGAGGTAGCCAATGAGACCTCTGCGTGGACACGGTCTTCTCCTCTAAGAACTCTGGGAAATGTGGTAATTCCTTCTTGGAGGCAGGAGACACCCTATCTCTCTCATTCCCATGGAGACACTCAACTGACAAGACTGACTTCCTTTGAGACATCTCTGAGGAGAAGTCACATGGAACTACCCTCATGTTCTGAGCTGGACAAGCTACATGGATACAACCAGACCTCTGAAACTGGAAGAGCCACTTAGAGACCCCTGTCAAGTGATGAGATGTTTGTAACACCACTGGATCCAAAGGCATTCTATCCATCTGGCTTGTGATCATCCTGCATTCCGCATCATTGCATTTGTTTCATGAATCTGAAGAAGACTTTATAGACTGGTGTAGGACCTATGGGCTAATACCGAACTTATGACCTTGGACTGAACTAGGTTGGGATATTTTCTTAATGTACAGCTGCTCTTGTATATAAAGATCTTCTTTATACCCAATATGAGTGTTTATGAATTTGTTTTTCTAGTTTACCCAAACTAGCAAAAAGAGGGGAAAAGAAAAGAGGGAAGAAGGGAAGAAAGAAAGAAAGAAAGAGAATAAAATGTGGTCCCAGATCTTAGAGTTTAAATCTGTATGGTCGGTATCCAATACATGAGCCCTGTGGACCGCAGTCATGATGCAAACTCACATTTCTCGGAAGAAGCCTGAGGAAAAGGACCAGGAATGCTCTGGGCTGGCCTTTGACCTCTGAGCTATAGGGAGGCAGACCAGGTGTTCAATTATAAGACAGATTCCTATGCAGAAAAGCCATAAGTTTTTAAAATGAAATGAGAGGAAGAGAAGTTGAGATGACAGGACCAGAAGGTCCTGGCCGGAAGTGAAATGGAAAAGATGTTCTCAAAAGTGGGTTCATGTGGTAGCTATAGAGAAGACCCATGACATTCAGACAAGAGCAGTTTGATCTCTACATGCTTACCTGTAAGCATCCATGTCTATTTTGTATGCAGTGTATTTAATCACAAAGATATTTTCTTAAAAAAGGTAAAAATTTAAGGGAGTTTTTAAAGACACTTACTGTAATATCAGTCAACATTTGTAATATTCAGAAGTTCAAATCTCTAGATTATGAGTTTTTAAATGCAGAGTAGAATTCTTTTTGATATTAGTTTTAGAAAGGGGGTAGGAGAGGGATTGACATACCTCTGCCCTGGAAAATGGCTGAAATACTGACTGAACTTGAAAAACAGAGCTTATTTAGGAGCACAGGCACTGAGCTAATTTAGAACAGGCCTGCATGAAACCTTCTGCTTTAGATTGTGTAGTCTTGCCACTGAGCAACCTCAGGACTGGTACTATGTCTGGGCAAGACTAGAACCGCAGCTATCCTTTAGGTGTTAGCTAGATGGGGTCCTTTTTTCAAAATAGCCTAGAATATTTCATGTTTGTTAAAGAATCATTCATTATGCCTTGTTTATATAAGCAGAATTTAGATATAGCCATCCCCCCCACTGAGCATTTAAAAAATAATTTATTTCATAATGCACAGATGCTGTCATTTTTAATTTGGTCAGTTTCTTCTTTCATTTCACTTTCTATTTAGGCCTTGTAGGAACTCACTCTGAGACACTGAAAAAAAGAAAGTTGCTCACACTGAAGCTGCATGAGAGACCTGGAGCTCTGAGAAAAGTTGACTTGGGCCACCCTAGAGAAAAATACAAATAGCTGCATCACAGAATCGTCAGCAATCATGCTTAAGGAACCTCCAAGTAGATCCAGGAAGGAAATTGATGTGAGGGCATATAGTAGAGAAGGCAGTTGCAGGAGAGCTGTAGAAGTTTCTACAGATCGTTGTGGTTAAAAGCAGCTACTCTGGAAGTATAGGCTAGCCAGCTTTCATTCTCAGCTCTGTGACTTACTAGCGATGTTCTGTGACACAGTTATTTACACCTCTTTGTGAGTGTTGACTCTTTAGTTACCTGAAGATTTAATAATAGGGCTTACCTCATAGAGTATTATGGCAACTGTAAGAGTTATTGAAAGTCAAGTTATAAAATACCACAATAAGATCTTGGATCTCGTGCCAAGAATTTGTCAGGAGCCCTGACATGGTCAAATCCAGAAGTGTGCATGTCTTTCTTTCTGATCATATGACTGGAATCTTGCAGAGAAAACATTAAGTTTCTTATATTCTCTTTTTTACTACTAAAAATGCAGATTCATGTGACCACAGCAAAAGTCATCTATCTATCTCAAGAAGTGCTTGTTATGTGCCAGTCACTCTCTACCTTTTCAGCCTCCGTGAACTTCTGCAATTCTCAAAGCAAGGACCTTCTCAAAACCTGGCCCGGGCAACTGTTTAGTTTGCTTCATAAGCAAGTAAGTTAAAGCACAGAGGGGTGAAGAACTTTGACTAATTCCACATACTTAGCAAGAAGCAGAGCCCAAATAGAAATTCAGAGACTGTAGATTCAGAATTTCTCTTTCCATCCTGAGTAAAGATCTGAAGAAGAGGAGACGTGGGGTGGGGGATCCGAATGAGCACTTTCTCTTTTTCAGTTGAACATTAAAAAATCATATCCATTGTCATAGAGTCAATCCTAACTTATAGAGATCTAGGCTAGAACATACCTGTGAGGGTCTTCAAGTCTGTAAATTCTTATGGGGACAAACACTGTTTTCCTGATCGAAGCAGACAAGCATCTTTCTCTTTTGGAAGGGCTGATGGGTTCATACTGTCCACGTGCTAACTTGTTCATTAGCAACTCACTGTTTAAATCAACTACACTGTCAGGGCATAACCAATATATGAAATAAACTAGTTGACTGTAAATATTTTTGAACCATAAAATTCAGTATATCAGATAGGTGCACAAATCATATGTGCATAAGTCAAGTACACAAATACAACAGCTTATTGAATTTCCAAAGTGAGCATCCTGGTGTAATTAACTTTCTGATGGAGTAGTGGAGTATTTCGTACACCTAGAAAGCCCTCCGCCATCTCACCGGCTCTCAAGGCAATCTCTATGCCAAGTGAGACCTATTATTACATTGGTGTTTTATACGTTTTTGAAATCTTTATAATTAGAACCACTGAATATATGCTGTTTTGTGTTTAATTTCATCACTCAATATTGTGCCTACAAAATCACCCATGTTGTTATTGTATTCCATATTAAGTTTCTAATGGTGGAAATACTTTTTTTTAAATCATTTTACTGGGGCCTCATACAACTCTTATCACAATGCATACATATGTCCATTGTGTGTCAAGCACATTTGTACATCTGTTGCTCTCATCATTCTCATAACATTTGCTTTCTATTTAAACCCTTGGCAAAGGCTCCTCTTTTTCCTCTCCCTCCCCGCTCCTTCCTCTCTCATGAACCCTTGAAAATTTATGTTATTATTGCTTTGTCATATCATACCCTGTCTGATTTCTTCTTTCAGCCACTTTCCCAATGTCCATCCCCCAGAGAAGAAGTGATAAGTAACTCCTTATAATCAGTTCCTCGTTTGTACTCCACCTTCCCTCCATACTCCTGGCATTGCCACTCTCACCACCAGTTCTAAAGAGGTCATTTCTCTTGGATATTTCTGGCTCCTATCTGTACCCATGTACATCCCTCTGCTCTAGCCAGATTTGTAGGGTAGAATTGGGATCATGATAGTGGGAGGGAGAAAGCATTGAAGAGCTAGTGGAAAGTTCTATGTTTCATCACTGCTACACAGCACTGTAAGTGTTTTATCTATTCCCTGGAATCCCTCTGTAAGAGGAAGTTCATTACCTACAAAGTGAGCTTTGGATCCCCAATCTGTGCTCCCTCTCATTTACAATAATAAAATTTTTAGTTCTTTGATGCCTGACACCTGATTCCTTTGACAACTCATGTTTACATAGGCTGATGTGCTTCTTCCGTGTGGACTTTATTGCTTATAAGCTAGATGACTGCTTGTTTACCTTCATGCCTTTAAGAACTCAGATGCTAGATCTTCTGATAGTCGGACACTACCAGTTTTCTTTTTTTTTCCCAATCATTTTATTGGGGGCTCATACATCGTTTTTCACAATACATAAATAAGCATATTCGTCAAGCACCCTCACATGTCCACTTCTGTTATTGTTCTCCAATCGTCCACCTTTTCCCTTAAGGCCCTTGTATCGGCTTTTCCATTCCTTCCCCTCTTCCCCTGGCCTCTCCTCCCCTCCAACCCTCAAGACTTTATACATTGTTATTGTTTTTTCATATCGTACACTGCCACTGCCCGACCTCTCCCCCAACCCACTCCTTTGATGCCCGTCCTTCAAATAGGAGCTTGTGTATATATCCTTGCTGTTGGTTCCATCTCTCTACCCCGCTTCCATCCACCCTTCCAGTATCTCCAATCTAACCATTGGTCCAAAGGGGCCCATCCATCCTGGTTTCCCCATATCTCCAGCTCCCCTCTATGCCAGTGTGACTTCTCCAGTCCATCTGGATTTGCAAGGTAGAGTTGGGACCATGATGGTTGGGGGACAGGGAGGAAGGCTTCAGGAACTAGAGGAAACTTGTATGCATCATCACTGCCTGGCTGCCCCCCAACTGGTCTGTCTCCTCCCCGTGACTCCCCAGTAAAGGGGTGACCAATTACCCACCAGTAGGCCTTAGGTCCCCACCCTGCTCTCTTCCTCCTTTTTAATGATGTGATTCTTGTTCTTTGGTGCTCGATATCTGCTCCCTTCGGCCTCTCTTGATCACGCATGCTGGTGTGCTTCCTGCATGTGGACTTTGCTGTTTCTGCACTGAATGGTGACTCGATTATCTTCAAGTCTTTGGGATTCCAGGCATTCAATCATTTGTTAGCTGGGTACCATCGTTTCTTCTACTTTGTTTGCCTTTGTATCCATTTGTCATCAGCGATATCAGGAGTCAATTGGTCCATTGATTTTGATTTTTGTTCTTTGATACCTGATTGTTTCAGCACCTCATGATCGCACAGGCAAGTGATCTTCTTTTATGGTAGGTTTTGTTGCTTCTGAGCTAGATGGCTGCTTGTTTATGCTCAAGCCTTTAAAACCCTGGATGCTCTATCTTTTGATAGCTGGTCCCATCTGCTTTCTTCACCACCCTTACTCATGCTCTTACTTTTCCTCAATTGGTACACTGGGGATGTGTGCACACAATGATATATGTTTGTTTTGTTTTGTTTTTTTCCGGCCCATTTGATGTCTATTGCCTAGACCTTTTACCACTTTCACCACCATCTGACCACACTGGCTGTTGTGCTTCTTCTGTGTGGCTGTGGTCTCTTCTCAGGTAAATAGTCTAATGTTTTCTTCAGGCTTTCAAGACACTTGATAAATCCTTTGATGGCTGGGCACCTTCAGCTTTCTTCACCACATTTGTTTGTGCACCCATTTTACTCCAGTGGTCATGTTGGGCCATTGAACCTCAAGGAATGCCAGATTCATAGAACAAAGTGTTTTTGCATTGAGGGAGGACCAGGGTGAGGGCCCAAGGTCCACCTGCTATCCTAATATTTGGCCTATAGATATGTTCTTAATTTTATTCCCAACTTATAATAGATAGTTGTATCTATGTATGGACATACCTATATTTAGACCTCTGTAAATGCCCTTTGCCTTCTCGCTCTTTCCTCTATTTCCTTCCATCTCTCTCCTGTCTCAGCATCATGTTCCACCTTCATTGGCATTTCATTGTTTTCTCATAGATTCATTGTCCTTGCTTAATCCCCACCAGACTTCCCATACCCTCCTTTCCATCAATTCCTAATCACTTATTGCTCCCCCAACCCGTCCATGTGTTTGTCCTCCCCCCCTTCTCCTCTCCTCTCTCGTGCCCCCAGGAATCATTTGCCCAGTCCTTTCTGTGGCGCAATGGGTCTCCAGAGGGATGTATTCCTCTGAGCATCATGTGTCGGCGTGGAGCTTGGACCAGCTCTCTTCTTCTTCCTCCCTTCTTTTCTTTGTCCCTGTGGGTGTGGGA
>PVJH01022500.1:0-36111 GCA_004026705.1 Nesogale talazaci
AATTCTCAGGAGACCTTACCCATACAGAGCCTTCATTGGTTATGGCTTGATTGATAGGCCAGACTCCACTCCTTCACTGTTAATCCACCCAAATTGACACCAGATTATGTAAGTATCATATCCAGATATTTGAAGATGGGGCATTTTCTAGATTTAAATTAGCTAGAAGAACAAAAAGGAAAGTAAGAGAAATAAATTTGGGGAGAGGCTAAATAAGTGAAGTTGTACATTTTGAGCTAGATTGTCTCTGAGACATTTATCACCGAAGGCAAAACAAATACTAGATGAAAAGCTACATGTCGAAGAAAGAGGAGATAAGCCAAATAAACTAAGATCGAACTAGAGAATTTTGAGTTTATAGTTTCAATAACTACTTTTACCATTCTAGTTTTATCTTCTTTGGTATGAAGTATTTTATTATTTTCAATCTTACACCTATTATTACAACCCCTATTTTATTTTACATATGTTATTGTAGGTAGGTACCATTTAGTTGGCTGTAAATCATAGCTACTAGCATTGAGCAGAATGAAGCATTTTAAGTCTCGCCCCATCCTTACACTTGCTGCTGTCTTTGAACCCATTGTTGCAGGCGCTGTGTGAATCCATGTCACTGACTGCTTTCTCACTGTCTCTCTACGTAATCAAGCACGATGTTCTTTTCCAGGGATTTGTTCTTCTTGGTTACATGTCCTAACAATGTGAGACAAAGCATCTCCATTTTCATTTCTAAGGAGCCTTCAGGTTATGCTTCTTTCAAGACAGATTTGTTGACTCTTCTGGATGCCTATGGTGCTTTCACCAATGCAATAATTCAAATGCACCACTTATTATTCATTCTTCCTTACTCATTGTCTGTCTGTCACATACATAAGAAGTGATTGAAATCATCATGACCTAGGTATGTCACATTTTAGGTCTTAAAGTGACATATTTGCTCTTTAAAATTTTAAAGCAGGACTGAGCCCTGGTGGTGTAGTGGTTGAGTGCGGGACTGCAGCCCATGGGCTTGGCTGTTCAAATCCAGCAGCGGCTTTCCAGGAGCAAGGTTGGGTAGCTCCCACTACTACCAGAGGACAGTGATGCCCCCTCAAAAACAACCCTCCCCCAAAAAACCTTTAAAGCAGTCTTGTGCAAAAGAATTATCCAATGCAATATATTGTTTGACTTTGTGACTGTTGCTACCATAAGCATTGCATTAAAAATTTCAAACTGGCTGAGCCCTAGTGGCATAGTGGTTGTGTGTGGGGCAGCCCAAAAGGTTGACAGTTCAAATCCAGCAGCAGCTCTCCAGGAGCAAGGCTGGGCTTCCTACTCCCACCAGGGCAGTGATGCCACACACAAAAAAATGTAAACTTTCCTCTGTTTATCATTATACACTTTACTGGTTCAGTCATGAGAAGTAAAAAAATTGCTGTGTATTAAATACACAAACTTAAATTTGTGTGTTTAATCTCTAACAAAGGACAAAGTCTTTGATATTCAACAGTAAGTGTTTTAAGTCCACTTCATTTTCAACAAGAAAAATTGTGTCATTTGTAAATTGCAGGCTGGTAACTCATTTTCCTCTAATTATGATACTTACTTTTCCTTCATATAATCCAACTTTTCAGGTTATTTGCCCATATATATTGTGTCCATCATTTGTTTGTCAGTTTGTCACATGGTGGGTAGCTTGTGGTTGTGGTCATGCTGAAAGCTATGTCACTAGAACTTCAAATGCCAGCAGGGTCACTCAATTTGAACAGGTTTTAGCAGAATTTCCAGACATCAAACAAACTACAAAGAAGGATTTGGCTGTCCATTTCAGAGAAATCAGTGATGAATACTAATGGAAAGCACTCAAAACATGGTCACAAAACACAGAAGTAAAACATTGTCATAGATAGGACCAGAAGATGTGCCCTTCAAATCAGAAGGCACTCGAAATATGACTGAGGAAGAGTTGCCTTCTCAAAGTAGAGTGGACCATAATGATGTAGATGGACTTTGGGAGTAAAACTTCCAGGACCTTCACTCGCTGGTGAGCCACAACTCAACATGAGAAGAAACAGCTGCAGAAAGCTACTAATAATTGGATCCTGAAAATGTACAAAGTATGAATCTAATAAAATTGGAAGTTGTCAAAAACAAAATGGAATGTATAAAGATCAATATTCTAGGTATTAGTGAGGCGAAATGGACTGGCACTGGCTATTTAGAATCAGAAAATTGTAAGGTTTACTATGTTTGGAATGAAACAATAAAGAGGAATGGCTTTGTATTTAATACCAAAAACATATTCTAAGATGTATCTTGAAGTTAATGCTGTTTATGATAGGATCATATCTATCTGCATACATGAAACCCAGTCAAGACAATTATTATTCAAATTTATGTCACAACCATGAAAGCAAGTGATTCAGAAATTGAAAAATTCTACCAATGTCTACGTTCTGAAATTGATAAAACATACAATCAAAATCAACTGATTAATATTAGCAATTTGCAAAATTTGAAAACAGAAAGGAAGGAACAATAATTGGAAAATATGGTCTTGGTGATAGAAACAAAGCTGGAGATTACCGGATAGAATTTTGTTAAGTCAATGATGTGCTATAATTAAAATTATTTTTCAACAATACAAATGGTGACTTTACACATGAAAGTCTCCAGACAGAATATACAGAAATCAAGGGAACAACAAGTGATCCAAACTCAGTGCATGGAGGGTGTGAAAGGCCAGATAGGGATTGACCAAGGGCAATGTAACTGAGAGAAATTACTGAAACCCAAATGAAGGTTGAGCATGATAGTGGAACAAAAGGAAAGTAAAAGGAAACAGAGGAAAGAACTAGGAGGCAAAGGGCATTTATAGAGGACTAAATACAGACATGTACCTATATGAACATATTTACATATGATGGGGAAATAGATCTACATGTATGTATTTATTGGTTTAGTATTAAGGTAGCAGATGGACATTGGGCATCCACTCAAGTACTCCCTCAATGCAAGAACAGATTTTTTTTTCTATTAAATTGGCATTTCGTGATGCTCACCTTCCCGACATGATCACTGAAGACAAACGTGTGCATAAACAAATGTGGTGAAGAAAGCTGACGGTGCCTGGCTATCAAAAGATATAGTGTCTGGGGTATTAAAGGCTTGAAGGTAAAAAAGCAGCCATCTAGCTGAGAAACAACAAAAACCCACATGGAAGTAGCACACCAGCCTGTGTGACCATGCGGTGTCATAGGGATCACATATCAGGCATCAAAGAATAAATATCATATCATTGTAAATGAGGGGGAAGTGCAGGTTGGGAACTGAAAGCCCCTCTGCAGGCAACTGGACATTCCCTTACAAAAGGGAATATAACCTCTTCCCTGGGGTATGGACATATAACCTCTTCCCTGGGGTATGGACAACAGGAAAGTGGATGATGGGAAACATTGGGCAGTGCCAGATATGACAAAGTAATAATAACTTATAAGTTATCCAGGATTTATGAGGGCGGCAGAGCGGGGAGGGAGGGTAAAAGAACAAGGAGCGATGCCAAGGGTTTAAATAGAAAGCAAATGTTATGAGAATGATAAGGGTAATGATGTACAAATGTGCTTGACACACAAAAGACTTCTGTATGAATCGTGATAAGATTTGTATGATCCCCAAATAAAAAATTGATAATAAAAAATAAAAGAAAGCAAAAAGTCATTAAAAAGCAAAATGTCAAAAAAGAAAGGATTCTTTCTTAAACTTACTCTTATTGCTAGAGTAGCTAAGGTGAATGGAACAAATGATGGAGTCAAAGAGCTGAACAGAAAATTTCAAGGGGCAATTTTAGAAGAAAGATTAAAATATTATCATGAAATATGCAGATCCGGAGTTAGAAAAATGAAAAAGAAAGAACACACTCAGCATATCTTATACTGAAAAAGCTCTAGAAAAAAATCCAGCCTTGAGTTGCAATATCAAAAGAGAGCAAAATATTGACTGATGCAGGAAGCATCAAAAGAAGATGGAAAGATCACACAGCCACCTGCAGAGAAATAACCAGATGACACCCAACCATTAAAGAGGTAGCAAATGAGCAAGAAGACCTACCAGCGCTTAAGGAAGACCTACCAGCTGCACCAGAAGCAGTTAGCAAAAGAACAAGGCTGCAGGACTTGATGAACTAGCAATTCAAATGTTTCAACCAGCTGATGAAGCACTGAAAGCATTCATTCCTCAATTCCAAGAAATTTGGTAGATAGGTACTTGTTTACTTGACTAGAAGAAATCCATGTTTATACTCATCCTAAAGAAATACGATCCAACAGAATTCTCAAATTCTAGTACAGATAACTGATATTTCAAGTAAAATTCAAGTAAAATTTGGCTGCAGTGTATCCAACAATGGTTGTAGCAGTACATTGTCCAGGAGCTGTCAGAGATTCAGGCTGGGTTCAGAAGAGGATATGAAATAAAGGATGTCATTGCTGATGTCTAAAGATTCTTGACTCAAAGCAGAGAATACCAAAGCAGAGAATACCAGAAATTTGTTTACTCGCGTTTTATTGACAATGACATATGACTGTGTGAATCATAACAAACTATGGATAACTTTGAGAAGAATGAGGGTTCCGGAGCATTTCATTATGTTCATGTAGAACTAACATATGGATCAAGATGCAGATGTACAAACAGGACAAGGGAATGTGGCATGTTTTAAAATTAGGAAAAGTGTTCATGACGGCTATCTCCTCTCACCATATTTTCTTAATTGGTATACTGAGCATATAATCAGAGAATCTGGGTTCTATTATGATGAATGTGGTACCAGGATCGAGAGAAGGCTTCTTAGCCAACTTTGATATGCAGATGACTTAAACTTGCTTGCTCAAAATGAGAAGGACTTAAAGCACTTAGTGATGAAGATCAAGAATTAGTCTTCAGCATGGATTACAACTCAGTGTAAGGATGACCAAAATCCTCACAGCTGGACCAGTAGGTAACATCATGAAGAATGGAGAAAAGTTTGAAGCTGTATAAAGCAACAATCAAGCTCAAATGATTCATTGCATAAGGTAAGTCTGTGCACAAGACCTCTTTAAGGTGTTGAAAAGCAAGGATGTTATTTTGAGGACTAAGGTATGACTGATCCTAGCCATTATATTTTCTTTTTTCTTTATGAAACTCTATCCAGTTTTCTTTCTTTTGCTCCTTAAAACTTTAAATCATTTTATTGGGGCTTACACAACTCTCATCACAATCCATCCATCCATCCATTGTATGTCAAGCACATTTGTACATTTGTTTCCCTCATCATTCTCAAAATATTTGCTTTCTACTATTGAGCCCTTAGTTTTAGCTCCTCAATTTCCCCTTCCTCCCTGCTCTCCTTCCCTCATAAACCCTTGATAATTTATAAACTATTGTTATTTTGTCATGCTTTACACTGTCCAGTATCTCCTTTCACCGTTCTTCCTCTTGTCTGTCCCCCATGAAGGAGGTTATATGTAGATCCTTATAATTGGTTCCCCCTTTCTATCCTGCCTTCCCTCCAACCTTCAGCCTCCACTCTCAGCACTGGTCCTAAAAGGATCATCTGTCTTGGATTCCCTGTGTTTCCAGTTTCTATTTGTACCAGTGTACATTCTCTGGTCTAGCCAGATCTGTAAGGTAGAATTGGGATCGTGATAGTACCTAGAGGAAAGTTGTGTGTTTCATTGTTGCTACACGGCACCATGACGCATTTGCTCCCCATGACCCTTCTGTAAGGGGATGTTCAGTTGCCTACAGTAGGGCTTTGGGTCCCCAATCTGTACTCCCCCTCATTTACAATTATATGATTTTTTGTTCTTTAATGTCTGATACCTGATCCCTTGACGTGTCGTGATCCAACAGGCTGGTGCGCTTCTTCCATGTGGGCTTTGTTGCTTCTGAGCCAGATGGCCTCTGGTTTACCTTCAAGCCTTTGCCACTATTTTCAAAGGCCTCATATTTCTGTGAAATTTCCATGTTGAGTAAGGAAGACTGAAGAAGAATCAATGCAGTCGAACTATGGTGCTAGCAAAGAATACTGAAAGTGCCACAGGCTGCTAAAAGAACAGAGTTGTCTGGTAAGAAGTACAGCCAGAATGCTCCTTAGAGGCACCGATGGTGAGTATGTGGTACTTTCAGTGTCCATTGCTAACACTGTAATTCAAATGCATCAATTCTCTTCAGATCTTCCTTATTCATTGTTCAGTTGTCACGTGGATATAAAGTGGTTAAAAATCCTATGATGTGGATCTGTGCATCTTAGTTCTGAAAAGCACCATCTTGTCCTTGAGTTCATGGACAGAAAATTTGCCCAATATAAAGCATCATTTCCTTTTTTAACTGCTTTTTCCTAGGGCATTGATTGTATAATCGATATACAACCAGGTATAATCGATCCTTGACGATCTCAAAGTTTTCTCTGGTAATCATGATGTTGTGTTTTGATCTCATTGTGAATGTTTTTGTTTCCCTTATGCTGAGGGATAATCCATACCAGCACAAATGTCAATAGACAAGTAGGCTGGATCTTTAAAACAGGATACATTTATTTACAAACTATTACACTCACACACTCCCTCTTAAGGACACTTTCTTTTGTTTTTGCTGTTGTTTTTGATAACACACACAGGAGAACATGCACCAATTCAATAACATCAGCTTGCATAATTCAGTGACATTGATCATGTTCCCTGAGTCGTCCAACTCTCCTTTTCTAAGTTGTTTCTTCCCAAGAACTCACTGTCCTTTAAGTTTCTTATCTGCTCTTTGGAACTGCTACTATGACATTGATTTCATACAGACAGTTCTTGAAAGAATACAGTGCTGAAGGCACACTGTCTTTACTCAAACCAGAAAAGCCCAACTCACTGCCATCAAGTCAACTCTAACTTTTATGGTGACCCTATACAACTCTCTCTGTGGGCGTCTGATAATGTAACTTTTATGGAAATAGAAAGCCTCTCCTGAGGAGTGGCGGGTGGTTTTAAACTGACCTTGTCGGCTGACCTTGTGTTAGGAGCTAAATGCCTTAAGCTAAACTGATGTTCGGTTTCAGTTGGCTATCTGAGAGTTCTCATAAGTTAGTTAGTGGTCAGGGTAGAATGGGAACATGTGTCTTCAATCTCTTTGTTGAACTTTCTTCCCATACATGTTACAGGGCCTCTTGGCTCTGATTTATTAGACTAAATATTATTTATTAATGTCATTTTGGGTGTTGATTTCTGAAGGTAGAGACCTAAGAAAGTGTTGGGGACACAGGAGGGCTTTAAGAACCTGAGAAATCATTTAGAAGGCTGGATAATAACTAATGTATCACAACACAAATTAATATATTAGACAACTATATCATTGTTTCTGAGCCTAGAAATTGATTCTTGAGTTCCCTGGCCCATGGCACTATAAAAAGATACACATCCATCACTTTACACAGGATGGCGCGATTTTATCTTTGTACTTACCTCAAAGTGACAAATAGTAATGAGACACATAAAGCATTTGCCAACACAGACAGTTTTGAACCTGAAATTTTGCTGCTGACAGGGAGAAGACTCTCAGAGGATGTCAGAGTCTGAACACTGAATAAATCCAGAACCCTCTCCAATGTCTCAATAACTGCCAAGTCAGCTCTGAGGCTAATTAATCAAAACAAATTTACAATTAAGCTTACAAAAAGGACTAATTACAGTGCTTGGCAGGGGAAAATGTGCTGAAAGTAGAAACCTGAAAGCAAGAAGAGAGAGTGGTCTTGTCATTCCATCAAGGGCACTGCTATAGATTGATGGCACAGAGGATTCTGTGCTCAGCTCATGCCAGACAGCACGATGAGGGCTAAAGATGCAGGTGCCTGATTCCCATTCTTGTACAGGCCTTGTAGCTAGCCTCCAGAGTAAAGTTTGCTCCTTCAGAAGACACAACCTTTTCAAAGTTCCCATTGTTGTGGATAAGTACCACACAGATGACGATCATGGAGGCTTCAGGTTCTGGAAAAGCTACACCTTTCCTGCTCATATCTAGAGTCGCTTTCAGTAGCTGTCTTTGATGGCTCCTTTATGGTGCCGGTTGTTTTCAATCAAGAACATCTTCTGCCTCTGGTTTTCTATCCTGCATGCCGACAGTCATAGATGCCTTATGAAGTTCATTCTATCTCATTCTCCAGATTGCAGAAAGAATAATTTATAATTAATTTTTCTGTTCATATTGTCCCTAAATCTTATTCAGTTTTATTTAGTTTGTTGTTGGGAATACATACAGTAAAACACACACCAAGTCAGTAAATAGTTCCTGTGTGTGTAATTGAGTGACAGTGCATACACTCTTTGGGTTGGGCCCTTCTTCTTTTCTCAGTGATTCTATCAGTAACATAAAGTCCCTGCTCCCTAAAGTTACTGCTTAGTATTTGGGCTGCTGTAGTAAATTTGACCCCATGTAAATAGTTCTTATGAGAGCAGAATGCTCATGACAGACTTAAAAAATTAGTTAAGCTATTGTTGGTATTTAGGTGACCCCAGGGGAGGATATATAATTTAAAGCTTCAGCATTGTCTGTAGGACATAGTCTCAGGGGATCACTTACTCCTGCTGTTCTTGTTGGTCGGCCCTGCTCCTTCAGTTCTGACTCGCTCACTGTATGCATGGCAGCGGGAAACCCTCCCTGTTTCTTTGTCGTCCTCACAATGGCTGTTGTGCTTGGGCCCATGTTGCAAACACTGTGCTAATCTATCTTACTGAGGGTCTTCCTCTTTTTCACTGGCCCTCTGTGTCCTTTCCCCCCCGTGATAGCCTGTCCAAATTGTGTGGGATGAAGTCTTAACCACCCCCGTTTCCAAAAGATATTCTGGCTGAATTTAAAGTCTCCTTTTGCTGCCACAGACTTGGTGATGATTTTAAGCTAGATATCTGCCATTGCTCTTGAATTTTGGAATTTTTGCTTGCTGTTTAGCTTTGGTCTCTCTCTTTAACAACTCCATCTATTTTCTTTATTTCTTATTTCTCCCTGACTCCTCGAATTCTGTTCCCAAACCTTGGTTGTTATTGCCAAAGACAAGTGTCTGCCCAATTTCTAATGCTGCTCATTTATACACTGAAAAGACATGTTGCTAGGGAATTAGTAGTAACTGTACAGATTGATATTCCCTTGGGGTAAAAGCAAGGAGAAAAAAACTTTCAAAGTGGTACTTCTGCCAAATGAGAAACTAATGGAACATATATGCTCGAGGGTAATGGGAAGCACGCCATTTGCGTTCATTCCCAAAGACGGAAGTCTGCCATGTTGGGTAACGAATGGGATCCTGGGCCCTTCTTATGTAATCCTCTAATAGCAATGACATTTTCATCCACCCAAGAGCCTTGTAGTGAGGAAAAAGTACTATAGACCTTGTAAGTGGCAGAGACTCTCTGGAGTCTAACCAATGATGTGTCTTCTTGTTTAAATTTTCTTCTGGGGACACAGTTGTATTTGGTGTGACTCCCTAAAGCCCTCAGGAGATCTTCTTCATTGATTTGCTCTTTCGTTGATTTCTGGTTGCATGCAGCGGATTTTTGTAAGGTAGGGGTTTGAACTCTAGATAAAAACTCCAGATGTAAAGTTGATGGCATCGGAATGATTCTGCAAAGCAAGGTGGCTTGCTGACGCACAATCAACTAGATATGTGAAAAATAAGCTCTCATTGGTCTAAGCCACAGGGACACTGTGAGTTGACGCAGCAGTTAGCAATTCTGGATGAGCATATCTTAGATTCATCTATTCATATCATACATATCTCCAGAATACTTAAAAATACTGGACTTTATATCAGATCCTGGTGTAGAGTAATTAGGAAGGTATGTATTTTGGATGTCACTGAGCTTACAAATTGCTGCTGACTTATGGAGATGGTATTGTTGGGCTGATAGCCACAAGTCAGCAGTTCATAGCCACCAGCTGCTCCTCAGGAGAAAGATGTAAGATGACATCAAAAGTCATCATCTCAGAAGTCCCCAAAGACAGGTTCGCTCTGTCCTATGGAACCTCACTATATAAGCAGGAACCTGCTTGTTGGTAGTGAGGTGTTTTTGGAAGGGGTGCGATTAATAAAGATGAGAGATGAAGAAATTGTGGGAGTAGAAAAAAAATTTACCAAGAGTTACTTTTATTGATCAACTTGTTTAGACTATGATGCCCGGTTGCTTGGATAGACACTAGCTAGATGATA
The DNA here is from genome assembly GCA_004026705.1 of Nesogale talazaci. NCBI lineage: Eukaryota > Metazoa > Chordata > Mammalia > Afrosoricida > Tenrecidae > Nesogale > Nesogale talazaci. The sequence continues at coordinate 10,199 of PVJH01022500.1, forward strand.
TTTTGAAAACATTTAAATATCATTGAGATTTTAATCAGTTGACTTTGAGTTAAGGGGATGATAAGCTACAATGTTAGTGAGATCATTACATTTATTGGAAGTCTTAATGGAAAATCTGGGCATTTTCTTCAAGGAGAATTTGGCCTCTGGACCATAGTATAGAAGTTAATGCTGTTACTAGATATGGTCAAGTCAGTTCTGATTCACAGCAATCCTATGAGTACCAGAATGAAAGAGTTCCAGTCCTGTCATCCTCCCAAATGTTATGTTTGAGCCCATTGTTGGGGCGACTGTGTCAATCTATATAGCTCAGGGGTTTACTGTTTTCTCTGACCCAGTACTATACCAGTCATATCATTTTCCAGAGACTAGACTCTCCTGATAAGTTTTCCAAATTCTGTGAGAAGAAGTCTTGAGATCCTGGCTACTTAGGAGCATTCGTTCTTCCAAAACAGATTTGTTTGCTCATTTTGGCCGTCCATAGCCCTTCGAGTGTTCTTCACCCACACCATAATTCAAATGTATCAATTATTCTGTGGTCTTCCTTATTCATTGTTCAAATTGAGGTGATTGGAAATAGCGTGGTTTGTACCAGCTGCACCTTAGTCTTCAAAGAGACGTTCTGACTCTTGAACACTTTAAAGATGTCTTGTGCAATTTTTCTCAAATTAGATCACTTGGTTGCTGCTTCCATGAACATTGATTCTGACTTTGAGCAAAATGAAACCCTTAACAACAAATATATTTTTTTCTCTTTATCATGATGCTCTTTCTTGGTCAAGTTGTAAGTATCTGACTTTCTTCACACTGAGTTGCCATCCACACTGAAGGCTGCCATCTGTGTCTTCATCAGCAGGTTCTTATGTCCTCTTTGCCTTCAGTGAGCAGAGTTGTATCATCTGCCTATTGCTTGTTCATAATAAACCTTACTCCTATCCCGATGCTGTGTTCTTTCTCATGTAGCCCAGCTTATTGGATTATTTGCTCAGGAAACAGATTAAATAAACATAGTGAATAGGTATAACTGTGGCACTCAACCTTCCTCGTCTTAAACCAGGTGGCAATCCTTTGTTCTGTTTAAATTACTACCTCTTGGTCCATGCATAGGTTCTACATGAGCACAATGAAGTACTCAGGAATACCATTTTGCCCCCTCATTGTCACCCATAGTGCTATGCAATCTATGCAGGTGAATAACTTTGTATAGTCAATGAAACACAAGTAACCATTTTCCTGTTGTTCTTTGCTTTCAGCTAGCATTCACTGGATATTAGCCATGAGCTCCCTCCTACATCCTCTTTTGAATCTCCCTTGTATTTCTGGCAGTTCTCTGTTCATGTACTGCAGCAACAATTGTTGAATCATCGACAGAATGAGCTTATTAAAATGTGATCATAATGGACTTGTTCAATAGTGTCCACATTCTACTGGGTCACCTTTCTTTGGAATGGGCACAAATATGCATATGTTCTAGGGGGTTGGTCAAATAGCTCTCTTCTAAATTTCTCGGCATAGATTTGTGAGCGCTTCCAGCGATTCCTTAGATTGTTGGAACATTTGAACTGGTATTTTGTCAATTTCTGGAGTTTTGTTCTTTTGCTAATGCATTTTAAAAACCTTGCTGCACACTCACGCTGTGCCTCCGCTCGGCAGGTTCAGGGCCTCATGGCTTGAGGGGAATACCTGAAGGAACAGGTCAAGATGTGGGAGTCGCCCTGGGCAGCAGAGACCCTGGACAAGGAGGGGCTGTCAGAGTCTGTTCGCAGCTCGTGCAGCCTACAATGACACCTGTCTGGAACCGAGGGACTCATGCCACCCTTCCCCCAGCCAGCTTGAAGTCGTGACCTGCTGCAGCATCCTGGGGAGGAGGCTTGCTGGCGGAAGCTCATGCATGAGGGCCCCCAGTCTGCCTAGTCCCCATCTTGTGAGTTAAGAGCCCTGGGTCTTGACCCCAAGGGTGAGGACCCAGGACTCCCTTGACAGCATATCTGTGTGACCTTTGCCTTGGAAGCTGAAGACTTGCTGGGCTTTGAGCCTGTCAATCTATCTAAGCTCCCAATCCAGGGAAGAACCAGCATTTCTGAGAAAAGCATGGGCCTTCTGTGGAGGATTTGGGTGCTGGTCCTGCCCTATAGCAGCTAGCACCCCACATTCCTGTCCCCCCACCCCTGCCAGGATTCCTAGGGACTCCTACTCCAACTCTCTTCCCTCCTCCCACTGGAACGGGTCACCCAGACCCCACAGGGACCACCCACCCCACAGTGTCTCCTCAGCCCCATAGGACTCCCCAGGCCTCCTGGGTGCTGACCCTCATCCACCAGCTTGGAATTTTGAAACAATTATTTAAGCATGACGAGAATGTTGTATGTAGAGGGGTGGGCAGATTAAAGAAACCCAGGCCTGGTTCCTGTCCTGGCCCAGGGAGCTTCAGGGGAGGGGCCCTCATTCTCACCCACTCTGGCTTCCTGCTGGCCACGAAGTTGGCCCTGTGCTAGACTCAGGACCTGCCAGAGAGGATCATGGGAACTGCCTGACCATCCTTCACCTGCTTGGTGCGGGAGGCAGGGGTCTGGGCCCAATCCTGCCCCCCTCTCTGGGCCTTGGTTCCCCGCTTCTCCAGGGGACAGAGAGTGACCTGGAGGAGAAGGCACACAGCTGGGGCTGCCGCCCAAAGTCCAGGGCCTGCTAAGCTGTTTGCCCTTTGCTGCCCTCGAGGGAGGCTGGGTGTCAAGTCTGTAATTCATGGTTTCTCTATAAAATTATTTTCTGTAAAAAAAATCAAAACCAAAAACAACAACAAAAAAAAACCATGCTGCATCCTTCATTAGGAACTCTGGTCCCATATGGTTATGTGTTGGCATGCTAACTCCAAGGTCAGTAGCTGAAAGCCACCTTCCAGTCCACAGGAGACAGACAAGACTTTATACTCCTGTCTCAGACTCTGAAAAGGACAGTTCTACCCTGTTCGACAGGGTACTCTGAGTTGGCTTCGCGCCCACAGCCATGCGCAGTTCCGGAGTTGCATCCTTCAGTATTTTGCCTGTGGAATCCTTCGACATGGCCACGAGGAGAGGACAAGATTTTTTTTCAATACAATTTCCAGTTATTTTCGGCATTCAAAACCCAGGTCCCAGCTAAAACAAAACAAAAAAACAATACAAACAAACAAAAACCCACTGCCACAGTGTTGATGCCCACCCACATCTGTGCTATAGGGTAGGATGTTGTAGGATTGACCCAGTAGCTGCCACAATGGATCGTTCGGTTTTGAGGATCAGGCAGGGCCAGGCAGTGTACATTGCGTCCTCAGGGTACAACAGGAGTTGGAGCCCACTCAAGGCACATAAAAATAACAACAACAGCAAGCAACGACTGTGCAATTGAAATGTTAGGTCTGCAGATGTTGTGTTACGCAGATATGCGTAATAGATCAAGGAAAAGTCAAAAGCCTACTTAGGCCTTACTGAGTGTCCTGGATGCCCGTGTGTTTGTCTGGTGCCTTTGAGTGGGACCCTTTCTGTTGGCTCGCTTTTGACGTACAGCAACTCTGCGTATAGCAGAATGAAGCACTGGCGGTCAGTGCATCACCCGCACAATCATTGCTATACTTGATCTCAGCCCTTGTTGAATGCCCTTCACTTTTTAGTAGGTGCTGTCTTCATTTTCTGTTGCAAAGACTGGGCTGAGGACATCATGTGACTCGTCAGAGATCAAACAACCGAGAAGCAGTCAGCTTTCTACCTCAACCTCCTTCCTTGGCACCATGCCTGTCGGGTTATTGCCGTTCTGGCCTTCTCTGACAGGAGACCAGCATCCTGCTCATTACTGGCATCGAGGCTTTAGTCTTTGGCAGTGAAAGCAAAAGCTGTCTCCCTGCTTACCCTGAAATATACACTCCATTAGTTTTTCATTTGCCAGAGGCATTGGTTTTTCAATATTTTCTCTTTCCTTATATCTCAGGGGAATATCAATCTGTACAGATTTATTATTAATTCCCTAGTAACATGCTTAGCTGCTCTTTTTTCCTTTTTACTATTGCTTATAAAAGAAGATCTTCCCGTTCTTGAAATTAGGGCTTCGATCATGTTGGGATGAACTATTACCTTGAGAACCACTGTAAGGAGAAAGGAAAGTACAGGAAAAAGTAACTACCTCAGCTCCCCACCCCCAGCTTTCTCTCTGGAACAAGCCACAGCTACTTTAATGGAGTCGGATTTTGCAGCAGACAGATTCTGGGCAGTTTCTCAAAAAACCTCCTTCAAGGAATTTTAGTCTTGTACTTAAACTAATGGGAACCGTGATGGTGTAGTGGTTATGTGTTGGGATGATAACTGCAAGTTCAGTAGTTTAAAACCAACTGCCACTTCTTGGGAGAAACACAGGTCTTTCTATTCCCATAAAGATTGCTGTGTCAAAAACCCACAGGGGCAGTTCTGCTCTGTCCTTTAAGGTCAGTGTTGGCATCGACAAAATGACAGTGAGTGTTTGGGATTGAAAAAAAATATTTCCAGTGGAAAATAATATCCTGGAAGAAGACTATTTGTCACTTGAAAAACATTTAAAAGATCAGGTGGGATACAATTTTAATGGATTAGCTTGATGATTAACATACCTCCTATATGTAGACACAGCAGCACATTTTATACTTGATATTCTGAGATTGAGAATTTTTAAAAGAAAATTCAGTCGACTTAGGCTGTACATATATTTGTTTAGTGTCTATTCATTGTAGGCTAACTGTGCATCAGTGGTGTGCTAGCATGGGGATATAGATCCAGACCCGTGGAGTTTACAGTCTAGAACTCAACCTGGACACTAGACAATAAGCACATACATAATGGAAGAAAGCGATGCAACTATCGCATCAGTTAATGGAGCCTGCTGCGTTAGTGGGATGAAGGCATGGAATCATTTTATCTTTCTCCACTCAGTAGCTTCATCTATTTTTGTTCAGTTTTCTTTTCCGACTCCGTAACAACTTTCAGAGGGGATCTCATATACGTTAACCTGTTTAATTTGTAAAAAACTGCCAGCCAGGTCAATTAAAAGCCCACCCTTTTGTTTCCTTTTCCTAGGCCAGACCTGACCTACGATGAGCGGGAGGTGCAGTGGGGAGGGAGGCAGAGTCTGCTTGTTCCCCTTTTAATGACTCACTGTCATTTTTTCTTCTTCCAAGTCAACTAGGGGATTGCTGGTGGCACTCTTCACTAAGTGTTGGACTGATCATCACCAGGTCCGTGATTTAAACCACTGGTGGTTAAACCTGTCAGTCAATCTGTGACAGAGGGATGAGGCTGAGTGCTCTCATTAAGACCTTCGATTTCAATAAGCTTGCTAGGAATCCGATGGCTACAGGTGGCAGATAGTAGGTGGTAGATAGTGCTCTATGAAAGGCTGGCATCCCAGTAAGTAAGTGCTTGGTCATAAACAGAAATGGTGGGGGTTCAAACCCACTAAGTTGGACTGCTATCCATAAAGTCAGAGGTTCGAAACCACCAGCTGCTTCTTGGGAGAAAGGCGTGGCTTTCTACTCCTGTAAGGATTAGAGTCTCAGAAACCCGACAGGGACGGTTGTACCCTGTCCTAGTGAGCTACTACGAGTCAGAAATGACTAGGCAGCAGTGAGTGACTGGCATCACTGGCGTTAAACTTGACAACATGCTCTCATAAAGATCCCCCCTGCCGCAGAGTGGATTCCACTTTCTAGTGATTCCATAGGACAGAGTAGAACTGCTCCTTCAGCTTACTGAGATGGTAACGTTTTAGGGGAGTAGAAAGCCTGTCTTCTTCTGTGGAGTGCTTGATGGTTTTGAACTGATGTTGTGGTTAGCAACCCAGCTTGTAACCAGACCTACTTTTATATTGCCTTATTAACATAACAACTCCTCCTCAAAAGGGAGTATGACCACAGGCCCAGAAGTGAAAATTTACAACCCATGTGTTTGGAGGAGGTGGGTGTCACAATTTGGTTCATAACAGCCATGAGGTGAGCGAGCCCTAGTAACAAGAGATTTCTAGAATGACGAGGAATATCATTCAAGTTGGGAGCAGGAGTTGAAGTTGCTGTTTTGAGAGTCTTGAGTCTGGTGCAGCAGGTTTACCCAATGTAATGTGCTTTATCTATTTATTAATTGCTGCTTCCAAGGGCGTTGATTGTGGATCCAAGTCAAATGGAAACCTTGACAACCTTAATTATTTTCCTCAGTTACCGTGATGTTGTCTATTAATCCAGTTTCATGGATTTTTTACCTTTCTATTGAGTTGTAATTCACACTAAAGGCTCTGGTCTTTGTGGTAAGTGCTTCTAGTCTTCTTGGTTTTCAGCAGACAAAATTTGTCATGTTTATATTGCAAGTTGCTAATGAGATTTCATCCAATTCTGATGTAGTGTTCTTTTTCTTATAGCTCAGGTTCTCATACTATTCGCTTAGCATACAAATTTCACTATAAATAGTGACACATAACCATGACACACATGGTTTGATTTAAACCACGCAGTGATTCCTTGTTTGGTTTCAACAACTGCCTCTTATTTTATATACAGGTTATGAATGAACTCAATGAAGTGTTCTGGAATTTCCACCATAATGTTATCCAGTTTGTTCTGATCCACATACTTTAATGCCTTTGCAGCGTCAATAAACCAGAAGTATTTATCTTTCTTGTGTTCCTTGTTTTTAGTCAAGATCTGTCTAACTCCAGAAAATGATATCCTTTATTTTACGTCTTTTACTGAATTCATCTTGAATTCCTGTAAACGTCCATTGATGTATTGCTGACACAGTTTTGCAATTATATTTAGCATCTAGGTGACACCTGACAAATATAAAATGAAAATGAAAACTCATATGTTTTCTCTCTTTTTTTGTGGCATCACTGCCCTCTGGTGGTTGTGGAAGCTACCCAGTGCTGCTCCTGAGAGTCACCGCTGGATTTGAACCGCCAAGCCCGCGGTCCACAGTCCTGCACTCAACCACTTATGCCACCAGGGATCAGCCCCATATGTTCTCTTTACACAGGACTTCTGCATCTCTGCTTAAAGATAACTAGAGTGGGGTGCCTCTGGGAATTTAGCTTAGGAAGCAGGGTGTTGTTGACGTCCAGAACACCTTATAGTTGGGACTTAGAGATAGCTGGCTTATGCTTTGTTCATGTATTAGCAGTCCTCAACCAAGACTTTTTCTTTAGGGAAGAAAATATTTCTCATTATGAGTATGTATCTGTGTGCTTCCCAATAACTTCTGATAACTCCCCTTACACATTAAATTAACAAGGAATTGCCAGAAACTCAAGCCAGATTCCGAAAAAGATGTGGAACAAGGGCTATCATTGCTGATGTCAGAAGAATCTTGGCTCAAAGCAGAGAATACTAAAATGATGCGTACTTGTTTTTCATTGACTCTACAAAGGCACTGGACTATATGGATGATAACAAACTCTGCATAATCTTGAGAACTATGAGCATTTCAGAATATTCCATAGTGATCATCTGGAACTTGTACACAGATCCAGAGGCAGTTGTGTAAATAGAAGGTGATACTTTTTGCTTTAAAAACAGAAAAATTGTGCATCTGGTTTGGACCCTCTCAATATATTTGTTCAGTCTAACTGCCACGCAAATGACCAGAGACGCTGGCTTATATGAAGAAGAGTTTGGCTTCATATTGGAGGAAGACATTCTTTCTTTGGAGGGGGGCATCACTGCCCTCTGGTGGGAGTAGGAGGCCCAGCCTTGATCCTGGAGAGCTGCTGGTGGAATTGAACCACCAACCAGGAAGCACTACGCCACCAGGTCTGAGCCCAGGAGGAAGACTTATTAACCACCTGAAGCATGCAGAGGACATGCTTGCTGAAAGTGAGGAGGACTTGAAGCTCTTGCTGATGAAGATCAAGGATGTTAGCCATCAGGGTGGATGACAGATCAACTTAAGGAAGACCACAATCCTTACAACTGGACCAAGAAGCAACATCATGATAAATAGGGAAGAGGTAGCAGTTTGTTGAGGATTTTGTCTTCATTGAATCCACAATCAATCCTCATGGAAGCAGCAGTCAAGAGATCAAAAGATGAGCTGCACTAGGTGACTTTGTTGCATAAGACCTCCCTAGAGCATTGAAGTGCAAGGCTGCTACTTTGAGAACTAATGTGCACCTGATCCAAGCCATGGTATTTTCCTTTGTATTATTTACATATGACAGTTTGACATTGGATAAGGAAGACCCCGGAATGATTGATACATTTGAATTGTGGTGCTAGAGAAGAATATTGAAAGTACTGTGGACTGCCGAAAGGACAAACCCACCTGTCTTGGAAGAAGTAAGACCAGAGTACTCCTCAGAAGCAAGGATGGTGTGGTCTTACATATGTGGGGCAGCTAAAAGGAAGAAAGTCCTTAACACAGTGGTTCTCAACCTGTGGGTGGCGACCCCTTTGAGGGTCAAATGACCCTTTCACAGCGATTGCCAGATTCATAACAGTGGCAAAATTGCCGTTATGAAATAACAACAAAAATAATTTTTGGGTGGGCATCACTGCCCCCTGGTGGTCGTGGGAGCTACCCAGTGCTGTTCCTGAGAGCTGCCGCTGGATTTGAACCGCCAAGCCCGCGGGCCGCAGTCCAGCACTCAACCACTTACGCCACCGGGGCTCAGCCAAGAAAAATAATTTTACAGTGGGCAGTTGCCACTATAACATGAGGAACTGTATTAAAGGATTACGGCGGCATTAGGAAGGTTGAGAATCACTTCCTTAACAAGATGGATGGACACGGTGGATTTATCAAGGAACGCAGGCATAGGAACAATTGTGAGGATGGCCCGGTGCCATGCAGCGGGCTGTTCTGTTGTACATCGGGTACAGTGTACACTGGGTTGTAGTCAACTCAATGGCGCTTAACAGCAACAAGAATTTCCTAATGAGTTCCTATCAAGAATCTCAGGTATTGGGATGGATTGCTTTGGTTTTGTCTGTAATCATCTTGAGACAGAATGGAAAAAGCACAGAGATTAGCATTGCCATCCGGTGGAGTAGACTTTCTGGAAAATATTGGCATTGGAATCACATTTTATTAATTCCATTTGGATTCCTATGGTGAAACCTTGTTTTTATAATGTAACTGGTATGTCTCTCAACATTCAGTTTACATCACAGCTATTTCTAGTACAAGGCTGTTGTGGCTATAGTTTGGGCGGTGGTCTGCCCAGCTAGTGGGCAGTTCTGAGCCATCAGCAGTTCTGTAGGAGAAAGACAGGGCTTCCTACTCTAATAAACACTTACAATCTTGAAAACCCAGATGGGGCTTGCTATGAGCCAGCATTGACCACATGGCAGAGTGTGTTTGAAGTTTATTTTTGAAATTTATTTTTAGACCTTTAGACCAATCGGCTAAGAACTTAGCTTTTGTGTACGCATGTGTATGCTTCTATGAATGTGTGGCCTTCTCTGGTTTCAGGAAGGGGAAGGGATAGAAACCAAATTCGCTGTCATTGAGTCAATGCTCATCCTTAAGGACCCTGTAAGGGATTCCAAGACTGTAGCTGTCTATGGGAGTAGAGATTCCACATCTCCCTAACATAATGCCTGGGGAGCAGAGATCAGACATGCCACCATCGTCCACTCTTTGTAATTCCTTTCTAACAACTATACTAACCAATGGATTTCTGCGCTGGATTCACTAACCCACTCCAGGGGTCACACGGAACTCACAGACAATACTCATGATTATGGGGTTTATTAGGAGAGTTAACAGATTACAGGTTAGGGTCACATTAAGGATCCACCCCATGCCTCCACACACTCCACCCAGCAGCCCCCTCTAGGCTCTTCTCAGCCTTGCCCATAGGACATCTTTCTTTCTGGTCCTTTACTTCAGCTCTGTATCCTCTTGGCCATTTCCCTCACAAGGCAAGGGTTACAAAGCTCCTTTGCACTCATAAATGCCCAAAGAGTATACCTCACTCACCAAATGAAACTTCTGCCTAAACGCAGTCAGTTTTACGCATTCTATGAACTGAAAAGTCTAATCTTGGATGTGTTCTATCCCTGGCTCTTCTTTCTCGGTGGTTAAGGTCTTGTTCTTGTTGCTGAGGTGGCTCACTTTATACCTGAGGAATGATAAAACTATTCAATCCCATGTTAAAGTGGGTTACACCTTATTTGCATGGCCTACCCAATCATTAGCAATCAATAAATGTGAAAGCTCTTGAGGTCTTTGCAGAAAAAGAGTAGACATTCAGAGTCTTGATCACGTAATCTAACCCCACCAGTTACTTAATAGACACCACACTGGAATGATGGGGAAAGGCTGGGTAGTGTTTCATTTTATTGTACATAGGGGCCCTAAGAGGTGGAACCTTACTAACAGCATATAACGGACATAGAATATGGAGAGTTAAACCATTGGCTTTCAAATGAAATGGTCTCAGGCTCTAGTCCTGTTTATACAACTTTCTGGTTTTGTGATATCATGAATGTTACCTAACTTTTACGAAACTCACTTTGAATATCGCCTGAGTAATTATTATGTGCCAGACATTCTAATTGTTTTGCCCACTTATCTAGCTTTATCTATAATGACAATGCTCTGAGATAGCTACAAGCATCACCTTATTTCACCACTGAGAAACTTAGATTACAAGAGAATAAGTAACTTTCCCAAGATGACACAGAGAATAGGTGGGGGAGCCATAATTTACACCAAGGCAGGTGGAATCAAGCACTTGAAATCTAATCATCTCACAGTACTGCTTCAGTTGTCTTAGCAGCAAAAATAGAGAAAATAATGCTATTTATTTCATAGAGCCCTAAGAATTAAATGAAAAGCACTATAAATAATATTCATGGCACATAGAAAGGTCTGGGAAATTTTCAGCTAAAGTGATTTTACATCACTTCTCATGTTGGCTTGCTTATAAATATGGAGCTGACTTAGCTCATCACTGCAGTGAAATAATTGTGTATATGCTTTGTCTTTTCCTACAGTCATTTTATCACTGTTCAGTGTTCTAATTACAATCGGCTAGCTATAAAAACACTTTTGGTTTATTATAATTATTAACAAACCATTTATGCTAGTTGTAATGTTTTTTAATTTTAAGAATTAGTTGCTGCAACTTATATAAAACTGGTCCCAGCCAATGCAACAAAGTATTTTTCTAGATATATATCCAGATCATTTAAAGATTGTCCAAGCAGCAAGCTTTCATTGCACATATAAATGCAGTCAAAGTGTACAGGTATCCATATATCTCTTTCTTTATATGTCTTCATATCTCTCTTTATCTCTCTTTAATATATGTGGTGACATATATCCATATATCTCTATATAATAACACATAGCAAGATTTTATTCTATATGTAAATGTAGTCAAAGTGTCACATGGGAATATATGTGCATACATGTGACACTTTGATTACATTTATGAACTTAAAAAATCTTGCTATATACAGTATATGTGATAATATAATTAAAGCTTGTGCTGTGTGTGTGTGTGTGTGTGTGTATCAGGCCTAGGCTTGGACTCAGACTAATGTGTACCTGGGATTTAGACCTTGTTATTTTCAATAGATGCATACATGTGCATGTGAAATATGGACAATGAATACGAAAGACCAAAGAAGAGTTGGTGTATTTGAATTAAGGTGTTGGTGAAGAATTTAGAGAATATCAGGGACTTCCAGAAGAACTAACAGATAAAGCTTGGAGAACGTAAAGAGGGAATTCTCCTTAGAAGTGAGGATGCTGAGGATGCTGTGCTTCAGACCTATTATCAGAAGGGACGAGTCCTTGGAGAGATAGTGAAAAAGTTGAAGACACTTGAAGAGGTGAATCGACACAGTGGCTGGAATGTAATGGCACTTGTGGTATGGCATAGGAAAAGGCAGTGATTTTTGCTGTTGTAGCTAGAGCAGCCACGAGTGGAGGCCGGCTCAGTGGCAACTAACAAAAACAGACGTGTGTACAGGGGTACAGATGTAAGTACGGGGGTCAGTATAACTAGGTTCCCATCTCAATTCTCTGCTGGAACATGGAAAATGGTATTTACAAATGTTAAGGGTATAATATACTAGTATATCATAGATGAGATAAGCTAAATTATCTTAAGACAAAACAACTCCCAGATGTTTCAACACATTGCAACTTAAAGAGATGAGTGAATGTAATCAAAGATAGAACATATTATTTATTGAAGGAATAGCATAAACCAGGGAGAAAACCAGAAGTGAGGGTCTAAGTATTGATCAGCGGCATTTTCTGAGTCACAAAAAATAATTACAGTCTAAAGTAATCGGACATCCATGACACAGTCTATGAAATAGATTTATGTGATTTATATGTTGTGTACAAACCATAGTGAAATTCTGGTCCTGTTTTTATCTTTAGTTATCTTGAACAAGTTTATTTCCTTGACAGCAATCTTCAATGCATTGAAAGATACTCACTTTTGTGTTTGGTTCTTAGTCCATATTATTAGCCATTTCTCCATATCTGATATAGACCCCTCTCCCATTTACATTAACCTTGAAACTTTCAGTAGAACCAATTCTTCAACAGTTTGGATAATTTTTTTGTCTTTGAGACTCATTGTGGTTGTTGAATGTGACATGTCTAAACCACAAAGTCATCAATTTTCCACTTTTGCACTGTTTAATAAACTTTTATCTCACACTCAAATTGATATTTTTCTTTGTTTCTTGCTGCTTCAGTCACTAGAACTGGCTTGGAAGTCATGATGCACTTCACAGTGCTATTTAAAAAATCATTTTATTGGGGGCTCATACAGTTCCTATAGCAAGTCATATGTCCATTGTGCCAAACATATTTGTACATATGCTGCCACCACCATCATTTTAAGAACATTTTCTTTCTACTTGAGCCTTTGGTATCAGATCATTTTCACCCTCCCCTGCTCCCTCCCTCATGAACCCTTGGTAATTTGTAAGTTATTATCATCTTTTCATGTCTTACACTGACTGATATCTCCTTTCACCCACTTTTCTGTTGTCTGTCCCCCCAGGAGAGAGTTATATGTAGATCATTGTGATAGTTTACCACTTTCTCCCCCCACCTTCCTCTTCTCCTCCTGCTATCACTACTCTCATTATTGGTCCTGAGGGGTTTATCTGTCCTGGATTCTCTGTGTTTCCAGCTCTTATCTGTACCAGTGAAGATGCTCTGGTCTAGCCAGATTTGTAAGGTAGAATTGGAATCATAGTAGTGAAGGGGATGAAGCATTAAAGAATTAGAGGAAAGTTGTATGTTTCATTGGTGCTATACTACACCCTGACTGGCTTTTCTCTCTCTTGTGACCCTTCTGTAAGGGAATGTCCAATTTTCTACAGATGGGCTTTGGGTCTCCACTCTGAACTCCCTCTCATTCACACTGACAGAATTTTTTTGTTCTGTGTCTTTGTGGCCTGATACCTGATCCCATCGTCACCTCATGATCACACAGGCTGGTGTGCTTCTTCCATGAGGGCTTTGTTGCATTTTAGCCAGATGGCTGCTTGTTTATCTTTAAGAAGTTAAGACCCCTGATGTGATATCTTTTGATAGCCAGGCACCATCAACTTTCTTCACCACATTTGCTTATCCACCCATTTTTTCTTAAGCAATCATGTCGAGAAGGTGAGTATCACAGAATGCTGGGTTATAAGAACAAAGTGTTCTTGCATTGAGAGAGTACTGGAGTTGTGGTCCAATGTCTGTCTGCTACCTCAATGCTTAACATATCATTATATATAAATATATTTACATATATGCATGCCTGTATTTAGACCTCTGTGAATGTCCTTTGCCTGCTAGTTCTTTCTTCTACTTCCTTTTACCTTACTCTTGTCCCACTACCATGTTCGACCTTCATTTGGGTTTCAGTAATTCTTCTTGGCTATATTTCTCTTGATCAAGCCCCACCAGGCACTTTATCTCCTCCACACCATAGGTTTTTGATTGCTTGTTGTTCTCTTGTCCCTGGGTTGACTGACAACCCTCTTACTTCCCCTCAGTCCCCTTCCATGTCCCTTGGGAACTATTGGTCCAAAGTTTCTCCTCAAGATTGTTTATTCTGCGTATCTTATTTAGATAGACCTCTAGAGATAAGCAAAACAAAGCAACAAAAGAAAAAAGAAAAGAGCAACAATGAGCAAAAACAAAACAAAACAAAACAAAAAACCAGCGACCATAAGAGCAAAGCCTATAAATGGTTCCAGGTCTGTTTGTTGACCTTTATGAGTGTTTTCTGGTTGAGTCTGATGGGGTCCCGTGCTCTGACCCCAAAGTATTTTTGGTGCTCCCTGAGGACTTCATTGCTTTGCTTCCCTTGCTGCTTTGCTTCATGCCCTTAGTGTTTTGCCCAAGAGTGGTTCAGTCAGATTGGGCATAATTTCCACACTGACTCTGTTGCTGTCCCCCTTAGTGTAGTGAGGGATTTCATGTCTTCCTTGTGGGGCAGGCCCCATGGTCCTTTCTGTGGTTGGCTGATCTGAGCAGGAATTATTTATCGCGGAATAGTTCACAATCAAAGTGAGTTGGAAACAACCGAAATTTCCATCAACAGATGAGTGAATTATAAAACTGTTGTACATACATACAATGGAATATTATACATTGCTAAAAAGCAGTGATGAATGCATGAAGCACATGGTCTCATGTGAAGAATGGGAGGAAATTATGCAACGTGAAGTGTGTTAGTCCAGGTAGACTAGAGAAACAAATTCAAAGATACGCATATGGATAGAAGGGAAGAGTTTATATATAAGAGGAATGGAACATTGAGAAAGCATCCCAACCCCGTCCAGTCCAAAGTCATAAGTCTGATATTAGCCCATATGTTCGATACCAGTCTATAAAGTCTCCTTCCAACTTACAAAGTCACAGACCAGTGGGTTCAGTGTCTTGTGTATCCAGCGGGGGCATCCCGGCGCTGGCAGGGGTCTCCCCATGGCTCCTCGCTTCCAGGGCTCAGAGTCCATCAGCAGTGTCCTTTGGTGATAGAAGCATCCTGGCACTAGCAAGGGTCTCTCTGTGGCTTCTCAAGCACCAGAGATCTGGTTCCATGAGGGCAAGCCCGTGTGGTTTCTCCTTCTGCTCTTCCATTCGCTGGGAATCAGGATCGATCAGCATACTGTCATCTTGTCTTTTCAGCAGTTCATCTCTCTGAGACTGAGAGTCAAGTTTCTCTTCAATTGGGAAATACCGTGAGACTTCCCAGAATTCTCAGGAGAAAGCCATGCCCACACAGAGGCTTTATCAGCTACTCACGGGCTATCTCCATATTAACAGACTAGACTCCACCCCTACATCCCAATCATGAAATTGACATCTCTAATACATGACCACCACATCAAGTAAACCAAGCACAAAAGGACAAGTACAATATGAGTCCATGAGGTCACCTTAAAAATGAAGAAGGGCCATATGGAAAAAAACTACCATATACATACATTCCTGGGGTGAGATTCAAGTATTGTGGCAGGAGTCA
The DNA here is from genome assembly GCA_004026705.1 of Nesogale talazaci. Taxonomy (NCBI): domain Eukaryota; kingdom Metazoa; phylum Chordata; class Mammalia; order Afrosoricida; family Tenrecidae; genus Nesogale; species Nesogale talazaci. The sequence goes on from PVJH01022500.1 coordinate 25,679, forward strand.
GGGATACATATGGCAGCCAGCTAAAAAAGAAATGAAAAAAAAAAAGACATGGGTAGTAGAAGAACAGGGCATTACCTCACCCCAGGAGAGGATATTGTTTATATCGTCACAAAAGATGGAGAAAGGGACTAGACTTTAACCTGGTATATTAAGATGTGAATGTAACATACTGGCTTGAAGCAGAGAAGCAATAGAGAGGTCTGCAGGGCCAGCCCAATCCCAACTATCTAGATATCCCTGCCTCCCCCAGAAGAATTCACTGCAGAGGACAGCACCAAAGCTACAGCTCAGGGAGAGGGGTTTGTATGATCAGAGCACACAGGAGCAAATGAAGAGGGAGGGAGAGAGAGTGGAACACATCCTGGCCCAAGAACTAAGGACAATATTCCTGCACAACAGTATCTTTGAAAGAAAATTAGCAACAAAAAACTCTACAATGCTCAAGAACAAGAGGTACACAACATTGGAGGTTGCTATTTATAAGGTGAAGTATAAGCTGTTATATGATAAACTTTAAAAATAGAAAGCATAGAACAGCTCATAGATAAGCTAATAACATAGACATTATTATGCTTATGAACACTTAAGTATTATAGGTTATGTAAGTACTATGCCATTACATGTCTGGAAGGACAATCACATTGTATACAAGAGATTTGAGATACATGTGCTGTGTACAGGGATGCATTGACCTCAAGGGAACAGTGATGGGATTGTCTATGCTGAAGGGTAGTCTCTTTTCAGAATCCCTTGCATTTTGCTTTCTGCTAAACTGTGATGGAGGACTTCAATCTACCTCCTAGTTTGAACTTACCATATATACTCATGCATAAGCTGAGTTTTTTTTTAGCACATTTTAATGCAGCTTTTGTCTTTTTTTGTGGTAAAATTAAGTGCCTTGACTGATATTCAGGTCAGCTTATACTTGAATATATACGGTATTCCTTTAGCGTCTACTTCATTTCCTGTTTGACACATCCTTTTACTATTTCCTCTGTCTTGATTTTATGTAAATGTTTCCTTTTCCCTCCCGTCAGTTTGTAGTACTGTGGTGGCTTGTGTGTTTCTGTGATGCTGGAGGCTGTCACTGGTATTGCAAATGGATGGACAGGATCACCCTGAATGAAGAGAATTAAACAGATCATTCAGACAATGGATAGCCTATGAAAAAGGACTCAGTTGTCCACTTCTGAGGAATTAACTACAGAAAACTTTATAGATAGCATCAAATTTTTTTTCAGGCATTGAAAGCTTAAAGGCTAGAACCAGAAAATTGTCAGAGAGAGTGCCAGAGGATGAGCCCCTTAGGTCAGAAGGCACTCAAGCTATGACTAAGGAAGAGCTGCTGTCTCAAAGTAAAGTTGACTGTAGCAACATAAATGGAGTGACATCACTGGGAGTAAAACTTTTGGAACCTTCATATACCTCTGATGGGATATAACTCAAAAAGAGAAAAAACAGTTGCAAAGTTATACTAATAACCAGAACTTGGAATCTACAGCGTATGAATATAGGAACATTGAAGATTGTCAGAAAAGAAATGGAATGCATAAAGATCAATATTACAGGTACCAGTGAGCTGAAATGGACTGGTATTGGCTAGTTTGAATTAGAAAGTCATACAATTTATTTGCTGGGTGAACAAGTAGTGAGTTATTTACTGGTGCTCTTCTAGTTAAAGTCTAACTCTCACCAAAAGAGTTTTTTTCCCCATGGGTCTTGTAGAAGGTCAGGGAAGAAACTGATAGAATTCATCTGTGCATAATCAAGCACAGGATTCTCTGGAATGTCATCTTTCTGTGTATAAAATGATCCTTATGTGAAGTAGGAAGGGGAATCTCATGATTCAGTAAGAGTCATGAGTGGAGCTCATTTTCTGGACCTGAGAACCGTGTGCAGAGAACCTCCTAGATACAGAAAACAGCTATAGCATCAAAGGAGCAGCAGCAGAACCAGGAGCCAGAGCATGGAACAGTGATGGGCTTCCCAACCAGGAAATGTGGAAGACAGCTGCTTGATCAGCTGACTGAACGAGATTTATATTTGTACCCAATCCAAAGAAAAGTGACCCATAGATTACTCAAATTATAGAACATTATCATTAATATCACAAGTAAGAAAATTTTTGGACGATCACCCAACACTACTTGAAGCACTATATTTACAGGGAAAAGGGAGAATTTCAGACTATATTCAGAAAAGGATGTGCAACAATGGATATCATGATGTTGGATGGATCTTGTCTGAAAGCAGAGAATACTAGAAAGATGTTTACTTGTGTTTTACTGATTATGCAAAGGACTCCAACTGGGAAGATTATAGAAAACTATGGATAGTCTTGAGAAAAATGAGAATTCCATAACACTTCATTATGCTCTGGAAGCACTTAAACATGGATGAAGAAGGTGTTGTGTGAACAGCACAGGGAATACTGCAAGGTTTTAAATCAAGAAAGGTGTGTGAAAAGGTTGTCTACTCTCATCATATTCAACACACATATTCAATTGTGTGTTAAGCAAATCATTAAATTGCTGCATTATCTGAAGAAGAATGCAGCATCAGGATTGAAGGAAGACTTATTAACCACCTGCAATAAGCAGGTGACACAACCTTCCTTGCCATAAATGATGGAGGACTTGAAGCACTTGCTGATGAAGATGAAGGATGACAGTCTTCAGTATGAATTACAATTCAATGTAAAAAAGCACCGCAAACCTAATGTCATGATAAATGGAGACGAGATTAAAATTGTTAAGGATTTCAACTTTCTTGGACCCATAATCAGTATTCATGGAATCAACAGTTAAGATATCAAAAGATGCATTGAACTGGGTAAATCTGTTTGTACAGGAAGCTTTCAAAAGTTTTGAAAAGCAAGACAGAAGTGTGCCTGACCCAAGTCATGATATTTTCTGTTGCCTCATAAGCATGGGTAAGTTGGACAATGAATAAGGAAGACCATGGAGGAATCAATGCATTTGAATGGAGAATATTGAAAGTACAATGAATTGCAAAAGAACAAATATATGTTTTGGAAACAGTATAGCGAGAATACCCCTTAGAGGCAAGGATGGAAAGACTTCTCATACACTTTCGACATGTTGTCAGGAGAGACCAGTCCCTGGAAAAAGACATTGTGGTTGGAAAAAGAGAGGAGCAATTAAAAAGAGGAAGACCTTGGACAAGATGCTTTGATACAGTGACTACCACAACATACTCAAATGAATGTAGTACTCATTACTACTTGGTTGTGCGTCGGGTCCCTATGAATTGGAACTGACTAGATGTAACCTAACAAGAACAGCAACAACCTGTCCATCAGTTCACAGTCTTCATTTTCTCTCTTGTCTATTTCTACCCAGACTTTATTTTTCCATCTTGTCTACCTTTGTTTAGTTGTTTGGAGGCGCTTTAGATGCCATCCAGGATCTTCTTTATCTCTACCTCTATGTTAGTGAGTTTAAGACGGAAAAATAGCTTTTTATTTTTAGGTAAGAGATGGGGTTAAGAGAGTGCATGTGTGCACACACACATTCACACTCTCAATGAGCTTAAAACTTTAAGATGATATGTGCTGTGTTTCCAAATAAGTACTTATTTATTATTTTTCAGAATAGGTATAAATTAATGGTTGTTGATCAGCCATGGTTGCAGTTCAAGTATAAGCTCTTGAAGAATAAATCCACCAATGCAAGAGACTAAGTGCACCTATACATTTGACAATAGAAACCACTAAACAATTTGTGCCAGGTGTGGGTGTGAGCACTAGAATACATTGATTTATTTAAGCTAATATGATCCTATGACATAGGTAATACATTTGTCCTCCTCATGAACCCTTAGTAATTTATAAATTATTATTTTTCATGTCTTACACCAATGGCTGTCTCCCTTCACTCTTTTGTTGTTGGCCCTCCGTGGTGGTGGTGGTGATTATATGTCGATCTTTGTGATTGGCTTAACCCATTTCTAACAGTTCCCATTTACAATTGCTTTCCTTCCCTTGTCGTTTTGTGTACCTTTCCTTACCATTTGTTCATAGGATTTAAGCACACCAGTTGTAATGATTTTCATCAGTAGTTTAAGTAAGTGTGTTAGTCCGGGTATTCTAGAGAAACAAATTCAAAGAGACACTCACATGTCCATGGGAAAGATATATATATATATATATATATATATATATATATATATATATACACACACACACACACACACACACACACACAAGAGCAATTGAATATTGAGAAAACATCCCAGCTCAGTCCAGATTAAGTCTGTAAGTTCGATATTAGCCAATATGTCTAATACCAATCTGTAAAATCCTCTTAAGACTCATGAAAAAAAATGCAATGATGCCCAATGCAGGAAGGTCACAGCCAATGGGTGGGAACTTTTGTGGATCCAGTGGTAAGCATCACAGCGCTGCCAGGGGTCTCCACATGGTTTCTCTGGCTCCAGAGGTCTGGCTCCATCAGGCTCTCTCCATGTGTCTTCTTCACAGAGATGTCTCTCAGGGAGTAAATCTAGAGAGAGAGAGTGTCTCCCACCTCCAAGGAGGAAATGTAGGAGTTCCCAGAATCCTCAGGAGAAGACATGCTCACAGAGATCTCACTGGCTATATCCTGATTGACAGGCTAGCCTCCACCCCTACACTCATAATCCTTGCATTGACACCAGATTGTGTCAGGAAGCTACAGGAAACTACAAAGACCTGAATGTATTTTTCAATCTGTTCTTTCAAATTTTTGATATGTTTTAAACATACACAATACAGAGAAAAAAATGAACACTAGGACTGCTCCCCAACAGAATTGTTCTAGAAAAGAATGACTAGGAAGTTGTTGTTCATTACCCCCAAAACATCCTCCTTACACTTAGGTCCCCAGTGCCAGCTCCCCAGATTTCCCCTTCATCTCCCACCCATCAACTCTTAATAATTTACACATTGTTATTATGTTTTTGTATTGTACTCAGTCCAATATTTCCCTTCACCCACTTCTCCACAGTCCATACTTCAGAGAGATCATATGTCGATCCCTGCAATTGGTTTCCCCCTTCCTCCCCACCCGCCCTCCGCCTTTGTGGTATCACCACATTCACTACAGGCCCTGAAGGGATCATTTGTTCTGAATTCCCTATGTTTCTGAATCCAGTGTATATCCCCTTGTATAGCTGGATTTGCAAGTTGGAACTGGGACCATGATAGTGGGAGGGAGGAAGAATTTGAGAACTAGAGGAAAGTTGCATATTTCATTGTTGCCACACTGTACCCTGGCTGGCTCCTTTCCTCCCTGCAACCCCTATGAAATGGGGTGCCACTTAACTATTGATGAACCTTGCGTCCCCACTCAGTACTCCCCCTCCTTTATAATGATACAATTTTTAGTTCTTTGATACATGACACCTGCTCTCTTTGACACCTCGTAGTCACACAGGCTGGTGTGCTTCTTCCATGTGAGCTTTGTTTCAGAACTAGATGGCCGCTTGTTAACTTTCAAGCCTTTACGATCCCAGACACTATATCTTTTGATAGCCGGGCACCATCTGCCTTCTTCACCACCTTTGCTTATGCACACATTTGTTTTCAGTGATTGTGTTGGGAAGGTGAGCATTATGGAATGCCAATTTAATAGAATAAAATATTCTTGCAATGAGGAAATACTTGAGTGGAGGTCCCATGCCCATCTGCTGTCCTAAAACTAACCCTATAAGTGTATACACATTGATTTATTTCCCCATCATCATATATAAATATATGCATCTATGCACATGAATGTATTTGGACCTCTAAATATGCCCTTTACCACCAAGTTCTTTCCTCTATTTCCTTTTATTTTCCACTTGTCCCACCATCATGGTCAGTCTCCAGTGAGGTTTCAGTATTTTCTCTCTGTTACATTATTCTTGATCAATACCTATTGTTCTTCTCACACCCACCTTGTCACTGATTTTGAATCCCTTGTCCCTGGAATAGTCAACACCACCGCCTTTCCCCCTCCTCCCTATCTTCCATGTTGCCCCCCTCTCCCCCGCAACCATCAATCTGAAGAGGAAGACTTTTATAATTGTATATGATATATTTCCACATGAATAGATGGTCCTGCTTGATGCTTCACCACATGAAGAGATCCCTGAAGATCACAAAACATGATGAAGAAACTTGGTGGTATCTGGCAATCAGAAAGAATGCTTGTTTTTAAACAAGCATCTAGCTAATGGAGGCATCAACTAAGTTTATATGAAAGAATCACACCAACATGTGTGATCCAAGGACTGGAGATAATATAAGCTAAACCTGAAGGTAGGAATGACAGTAAAGCTTAACTTGTGAACAAGTGGTTGGCAGAAGGCTATGGATGACAATGGTAGTCCAAAATCTATTTGCAAGGCCCACACATGGATTAAGCATTTAGTGAATCCCCTCTAATCATTGTTGAAGGACGTGAATAGCTCTGTTATCAGACAGGGAGTGTTATAGTCCGGATAGACTAGAGGAACAAATTTCAGAGACACGTATATAGGTATAAGGAAAGGGTTTATATACAAAAGAAATGTGACACTAAGAAGGCATCCCAATCCAGTCCAGTGCAAAGTCGTAAGTCCAATATTAACCCATATGCCTGCAAGCAGTCTATAAAGTCTGCTCCATACTCAGGAAGTCATAGGTCAGTGGGTGCAGAATTCTGGCGCTGGCAGGGGTCTCTCCATGGCTCCTTGCTTCCAGGGCTCAGGTCCATCAACAGCATGCCACTCCAGTTCAGAGGTCTGTCTTCATCAGGGCAAAGCCGTGTGGTCTCTCCACTGGATCCTCCAGCTTCTTAGACGCTGCCAGCTTGACTGTGATTAATCATCTCTGAAACTAACTCCCAACAACTGGGGAAGATAGCTTCTCATCTTCACGAGGGAAATACCGCAAGATTTCCCAGGAGTCTCAGGTGAAAGCCATGCCCATACAGAGGCCTCATCAGATACTCAATGGCTTTCTCCTGATTAATAGGCCAGACTCCACCCTTACATTTCAATTATAAAATTAACATAAGCACATGACTGCCACAGGGAGCATGGTAAAATTGATTATGGCAAACATAGTTAGGCCCAAATGTAATGTCTTATTTGTTTTTGACCCATTTTAAACTTTTTTAAGTTAAAAAAAGTGAAAGGTAAAGACATGTGGATTAAGTCCCTCAAGAATCCCCTTGGACCATGGATCAAGGAAGTGCATAGCCTTGGCAACATACAGAATGCATTGGGAAATGAAGTGTTATAGATGCAGGTAGGTTAAAAGTTATCACTTTACTGTTTGATTTTCATTAACCCTTTAAATTTATTTTAGTATTTAATATTTCCTGCTTTCATTTTGATTGAGTATTTTTATCAATTTTACTTTGTTATTTGGTTTTTTTAAATGTTTGCCTGCATATGAAATTCAGGATAGGTAAATTATATAGGCAGCAACTGGATAAATGTTTCCTTGAAGGTATGGCAGGGGAAGTTGAGAGGAAGTGGGGAGCTAATGATGATGAGTCTAGGAATTAAGAGAATGTTCTGAAACTGATTGCAGGGATGACTGTACTATTGTATGACATATGAATTATATGCCAATTAAACTATTGGGGAAAATAATACACCAATAAAGGAACACTCAGGCAAAAAATGCTATACGAGAAAAAACATGCAAGTTCTATTAAATATATATGAATGTATGCGGCTTTCAAAAACATTATGATGTAAAGAAATCTGTATCTCAGAATTGAAGCAATATGATAATTTTACCAAGTAATTGAATAAGAACAGCTTACACAAAATATTTAAATAATCCCTTCAAGTTCCTTTTCTTATTTTAATACCATCAATAAAGATAGCATCTATTGAGAGCTTTCTATTTTCCAGACACTGATAACATATACCATGGATCATCACATTTAATTCCACATCAATACTTTCAAGTGAGTACAATTATTATCCCTGTTTCAGAGATGAGGGCATTACTGTTAGGTTTAGAGAGAATCTATTTCCCACCAGCTAATTCCATTCAAATCCCCTATTATCAAGATATAGAAAGAGAAATGAGGCAATTAAAAAAAAACCCAACATTTCTTGTGAGCTGGGTAAAGTTTCACAGAGCAAATCAGTTTTCCATCCAATAATTCATCTGTTCCTTGTTTCATGTCCTTGATTGATTTCCTCTCAAGGTGCCATCACTCATTCCACCTTCCCCCTAAATTTACCAGTTCTCTCTTTTTAATCCTTTCTGCCTTCTCAACGGTGTCCTTATGCAAATACTGGCCTTTTACTCTCAAATGGTGCTTGATGAGAGGGCATGCCACTCTGGTGGTATTGTTCACCTTAGACATCCAGGAAGATGAAGCTTCTTGACGATCATTTATAGGGGTCAGACAACTCAATTTGTACTACAAATCTTAGCTTAACGCTCATCTAGGTGACATCTGAGGACATCTTCACTTTCTTAGAGCATAGGTTCCCAGACTTATTTGATCTCCCACCTGTTTTTTTGAAAAATACTTACTGAGCACGTCCTCGCAACTAAAAACTTTTGTGCTATTATAACCCGTAATCCAGCATAAAATGTAGGTATTTGGGTTGCATCCCCCCTTAGTCATCCTAGTGCCCCCCCGAAAGATGCTGTACTACCCACTTTGGGAGACACTGATCTAGAGACTAGGCTCCCAAGTTTTGCCAGTCATAGGGATCAGCTGGGGATCTGGGGGAATGCATAACTCTGGGCTCAATTTGAAGCCCAACGAATCAGATTCTCTATGTTTAATTGCACCACATCCTCCAGGTGACTCCAATTATCATCTGTGGAAATTTAGGATCTTGAGAGATGGATTTGTGATGGCCTCACGTAGTTGGGGTCAAGGAGTTGATATAAAGCTCACCTTTTAAACACCTTAGTTTTCTTTCCTTCAAACACAGAGCCCAAAGAAGGATCTGGGCTGTTTTAGGAAGCCTCATGTGGGGAAGTGCAGTCAGGCAGGAAAGGAAGGTAAGTCAAGAAAAGTTGTGATAAAGAATAGATAACTCTTTAGACAATCAGGTTCTAGTCTTGGAGGAGAATGTCCGAGAGATTGTTTAGAACACTATCAGAATTTTCCTCTTAGAGGAGAGAAACCTAATGTATTTATCCTTGATATTCTGTCCTTTATTAGTGAAGAATTTTTCCTAAGCAAATTACCTCTTCAGTGTTTCATGAGTAAGAATGCTTTTTGTCGCCATAGAAAGCCTCAGGCAATCTTCTGCGGGAATTATCCACCAAAACTGCAGGTGACATACTGGATGAGCTGAGGAGATATGGTGAGGAAAACAAAACTATTTGCTAACTTTATTTGAAATTTGAATACAGAGTTTAGTGAGCTAAAGATACATGCTTTTATTAGATGTCTCTTACCAGGGGGTCACGATGAGTCAGCTTGGACTTGGTGCCTGTGAGGTTGGTTTTTGGTTTATCAAAGGTACTTGTAACTTGTTTAATAAAGCTAGCCTCTCCTGCACGTGTTGAAACTTGGATGAAATCTATGCAATTGGGCACCACAGACTGTGTTAGAACGTTCCTCTACTCTCTCTCTAACTTTAAAATGAACAGCCATGTTTCAGTTCACACTTTCCCAGAAGTAGATGTTACTATGTCCTAAACTTCAAGCAAATTTCACTCATATCTGGATTAAACACAATCTATTGTGATCATGACTTTGTTTTTCTGGCAAATAACTCCATCTTACTCAACAGTCCATTATTAGCTTTATTATTATATCTTCCTCTAAGAGTCAGGTTGCATACAAGACATGCTCACTTCCTCCTCTCATCAAATATTTGCTTTTTGAAATTATTTTGTGAGAGCGATTTCACGTTGGAGACGAAGTTGAGAACATGGGAACTGAACGTATGTACAGATGTTGGGCATCCAGGCAAGTGCACCGCTTCCTGATTTAGTCCCTTCTAGGAGTTCGGTGGCACTGTGAAGTGAGCATTGGGCTGCTCTCTGCATGTCTAGCACTTCAAGCACACCTGCCCCTCTGAGTGGGAAAAGGAGACTTTCTGCTCTCAAGATTGAGAGCCCCAGAAACTTGACAGAAAGTGACTCTCAGTCCCAATGTACTTGATGACAATGGATTTTCTTTGGACATCAGAAAGATGGAATTATCTGCTCCTATAAAGATGTGTAGTCTCAGAAATCCTTAGAAATCCTATTTTTACAGACTCAGAAATGGCAGTCAGTGTCTTAGAAATGTTTATGTGTTGGAATTGACTTGATGAGGGTGGGTTGGGGTTTTGGTTCATTAGACTTTTGGGGATATGATTCCAACTCAGTGTCAGCAAAATTGAAATTTATTGTAAGGCATAGATTTGAGGGATTGCTGAAGAGTATATCCCAAACAATAACCTCCAGGACCCTCAAAGCTTCATTTCCCCCC